>CABFOW010002277.1:23806-88569 GCA_902141385.1 Timema californicum | reverse complement strand
GGAGGCCTGGCATTCCCCACATTCACAAGATGTCTTGTCAGAGGTGAAGGAAGGGTTTGGTAATCAGATAAATCTGTGCCGGGACCGAGGATCGAACCCCGGCCCGCCAGCACAGAAGTACGACACCTTACCCCCTAGACCGCCAGGTCACCTACGCTTAATTACTAATTACGCTAATTGATTAGGAATTGGGAAGGTCGAATTTAGAGGAAGTGAACCCGCATTTGGGTGGAGGGAGAGCGGAGAACCATTCAAGGAAAACCTCCTCCAGTTCACCCGATCGAGATTCGAACCTCGATCTCCCCGTCCTCGGCAGTCGAGCCCAACACGAAACTAGCGCGTTAGTTAACTACGCCACCGAGACGGGTCACCACGTCTTACTACCCGTTCGGGTTATACGCTTATGTACACTAATTAGGCCAATGGTTTTAGGGATTATGAGGGTTATATTTATAGGAAGTGTACCCGCATTTGCGTGGAAGGAGAGTGGAAAACCATTTAGGAAAATTTACCCTCAGTAGACCCAACTGGGATTCGAACCCATCATACCCGTAAATCAGCAGGTTAGTCTAACACTAGAGTGACGCCTTAGACCCTTCGGACACTGAAGCATACTTTAAATCAATGGTCTCTTAGCTACCTTTTCTTCATTTTTTTATAAAGAGAAAATATATCTTCATTAGTATGCAACTAACATGATCCACTCATATCACATTCTTTTAACACTAAATATGTACCAGTTGAAGGTTTTACCCTAATACCTTTCCTTAAAATTAGTTGTCAGAGAAAAATTTCCGTAAAAAATAATCCATTTTGAAGTATAGCGCGAGATTCAAACAGCAGCTTTGTTCGAAAGACAATACAAAATCGAATATAATACTTTCTTAATATAGGTTAGCCATATTAACAAAACTAAATGTATCACATGTTGAATAACGTTCGCACATCCCAATTAAATAAAAATGGCTTTAAAAGAATCCTATTAATTCAATAAGATATTAGTGATCATAGTTAAAGGCAACAGATCCAAAGGTACCGGGTTCGATTCCTATAACTTCCAAGATTTTTCTGTGAAACAGTGGGTCTGGAACGAGTCCCTGCCACCCAAGTCCACGGAGCCAACAATAACAAAACCTAGCATACTTTACAGACACATTAGTAAGGGATTGTTGAAATGTAGTTTCATAAAGTATTCTATTTTCATAAATAATTTCAAAACACAAATGTCAATGGAAATCTTTGTCCTATCGGTAGGCCAATGCCTTGGTTTAGACTTTAGACAGTTCATGTAGTATTCTAGGTAAATAAAGCTTGATCACATTTGTAAACTATTTTAGTAGAGTATAGAATTTTAAAATTAAAGTAATCAAAACAGTGAAATCTTTTTGAAGGAATGGGGGAACGGGTTTGGGAAAGGGGGGACCAACGTAACAAAGTTTATATTCTAGTACTATTTTTCAAATTGGAAATTTCTTTAGAATATCAAATTATAAGCCTGGTACTAGACTTTGGCCTCAATATTTGACACATTTTCTAATATCTATATAAAGTATGTATTAGAATTATTTGTGGTCTTACAGCTCCCCTGCTAATTCCCCAATTTCCCTCTCTCATTTGGGTCAGCCACAAATCTATATAATTAACATCGTGCATAAAAATACTTCAACAAATAATCAAATGGGAATACAATTAGTTTATAACGTGACGATCAATTGATTACTAGCTTGCGTGTGGCAACTTAAAAAGAACTCTAATAACAACCAAATATATTAATGTGTCACTCACCCTGTACAATCTCATAGTAATTATCGAACATGATATTCTAAAACACGTACTTATTGTTTTTATAAAAGTCCAGCTAGAAGGTAGGTGACATTATTGTAACAATGTTTTGAATGTAACTAGGTCACAGATAATAGTGCTGTACCGGAATGTAGATATCATTTCAATACGCTTGCGAATCCACAGATAATAATACATTATGTAAACTGTTATGTCAAGAGAGCTTAAGTTTTCTCGAGTTACTGTTGAATAAATTCAGAAATGCTTTCACAACATAATTATTGTTTTAATAAATATAATAAATTATTTTTTGTTGCTTTTTAAATCTGAGTGAAATATTTTAATGATGGTGACATTAATTTGTTTAGGATGACTGTGATAGAAGTATCATAGCTACTCTCTCTTCTGAAAATCTCAGGAACTGAATGGGGCATGAATAATCTTTGCTTAATGAGTGAATTTAGTAGTAGGGCGAGATAATTATATGACCTCAATCAACTGAAACTCAATGGAAAAAAGAAATGCATTTGACGGTATGTGTGTTACTTGCAACTGTGGCCCACACATGGTCTCACCTCAGTACTACACTCACCACCGAGAGAGGTATTCCTCCTTTGTTCTGGAAAACTATGATAGATGTATTTAGCGAAACATACACTACCTGTGTAGGAGTGAATGTGGTCATTTGTCAGGTGAAAAACAATGAGGGTGGAGTAAAATTACTTCGTCATGTAAATACCAAAAGCATCCTGCCCACCGTGACGCTGGGTAATACAAATAACATCGGCTTCAAAGACTTGTTCCCGGAGGAAGTTTATCAAGGGACGTTAGGTGCAGCGGAAGGTGTGGTTTGGTTTGTAGAACGACCTGATGACAAGTTCTGGGATTTATTCGACCAATTCAGTTCTATATCTCTATGGAATCCAAGAGCATATTATTTATTGGTTGTGACAGAGCCAAACATCGAGCTTTCTGCTATAGAAGAAGTGTTTCGTACAAGTTGGGACGGCTACTTAGTTTTGAATTTCGTAGTACTTTATTGGAGCAGGGAGCCTCAGATTGATAATTTAGAAAAGAAATCAATAAAGATCCGTTTGTTTGTATCAAATCAGTTCATAGAAGGAAGAGCTATGATAGATGTTTATGCGCGATGGCTCAATAATAAAAACTTCAATTTATTCAGCGATAAGCTCTTAGATGTTCGTGGCTATGAAATTAATGTTCCGACCAAACAGTCGTTTAAAAACTTCAAACATAAGGTCGGTAAAAAAGGGCAACCATATGTTATTGGTTACGAAGGCAGTGCAATCAACACTTTGATCGAAACCATCAATGGGACGCCTAACGTATTCAATCAAACACCAGATAGCTGTCAGAGGGGGAAAACATCCAATGAGATTTGTGATGATTGTCCCTGTATTAGAGTAGACATATATGGTAACGTTAATATCAAGACCTTGAAAAATTTCGTTTCTTCTACCTACCCTTACGATCATGACTGTTTGACCCACTTGGTACCCAAATCAGATAGACTACCTGACCACATGATCGTCACTCTGCCCTTTTCTGCTGATACTTGGACTGTGTTGTTCTGTGTATTCCCACTGCTTGTGTTGGTATTTAAAATTATAAGTCATGATGCAGAGCTAGAACTAAACACAACATTAGAAATGATTAGAATTTTGGTTACTGGGGCTACGTTTTCAATGCCTCTCTCAACATGTAGACGATTATATCTGCTGCTGTGCTTGATTTACAGCCTCATAATGATAAATTCCTACCAAGGGGCGTTGACGAGTTTCTTGACAGTATCCAAGTTTTACCCTGACATAAACACCCTCCAACAGCTGGACCAATCGGGTCTTCGGATAGCGATCTCCATCGTCCACGGTTTCACAAGCGTTAACGACCCTGCTTTTCAGTTTGATCCCAACGATGCCATGGTCATGAGGCTGGTCAGAAAATCTTTTTTCACGTACAACAGGTACGAAGCATTGAGCCTGGTCGCGCACAAGAAGAAGACAAGTTTCTTCACCCTAAAGCGTTGGGCGAGATACTATGTTAAACTGCACGAGTACAGCGACCAGGATGGACAGCCTCTGTTGCATGTTATGGAGGAGTGCACCTTACCAGCAAAAATTGTGTTTGAGTTTCCTGTCAACTCCCCGTTTCAGAATAGATTCAACGTGATTATAGGCAGGCTGTATGAGAGTGGGCTATTTTTGCATTGGTACAGCGAAATGATGGTGCGCTCCAGATATGATAGTGAAGGCTTTGAGAAGAGGTCTTCTTTGAAACCTCTGACTATTGATCATGTACGAACACCGTTCCTTATCTTGTTCGGTGGGCTTTGTGTCAGCATCATATACATATCATGTGAAATAATACTCCATAAACTGTACCGACGAAGGAGCAGTGTTCTTAAACCTGCGTGGGACACTAGAAGAAATCGTGTCCCCAAATATACGTGGAACACCAGACGGGATGGTCTTCAATGGAAACGCAAGTTATAGAGATGGGGGAAATGGATGTATTTAACGACAAAGTTGAACTTCCAATGTTTTCTATCAATATAATCTCTACAGAAATATATTCATTCAATGTTTAATCAACTAACTTTAGGTCACGAGCAAAGTCATTCAAATATCTTTGGTTAATCAAATTTAGCGTGCCATCAGTTCACAGTTGTAAGTTCAAATAATTTGAAATGGGTGTTTCAGTAGAGTTTGCAACACATCTACCTGCACTATTTTCATCACTAGTTTCTTCATCCCATGCTTTTGGGGGAACTGTTACCGAAAGGTCTTCACTACTGTATGTGGACCAGACCTTATTGCAGATAATATGTTTGATTATTTTACATCCCTGATATTTTGGCTATAAATAAATATCAATCACTCATCAATATGGTTTTGTGGTTTTCACCCCACCATAGGTAAATTAAAAGGCATACTTTTGAGTTTCCCAGCTAGTCACATGCTTAGATTCATTGTTCAAGAAATATAACATATAATATTTATAGCCCAGTTTTGATCCTGGTCGCCAATATTGCAACAAAAATATAAAGATTATGCATAGCTTAATAATGCTAAGGATTTACTCCCCTGTAGTTTTTCGTTGTAATTCTTTCAGCACACCTAACAAAAGTAATTGCCAAGGTGATTCAGATATTTCCTTTGGCACTATAGAAATATAATGATAGGCAAAACAGTGTAGATAAAAACACTATTTTATTTATAGTACAATCGTAACTGAAAGAGCTGTTGTGTAGGCATATGCGCAGTATAACAACGATACTCTCCTAGATACTTCTGCCGTCTATGAGAAAATGTAAGAAAATTTGTTTACTATTTATCTTACCAGTGTTATGTTTTATTTTAAGTTACTTATTATCTTTGCATGCCATAACAACGATTATTCTATACCATGTCATAACAGATCAGGGCCAAATTCCTTTCGATAAATCGTAGTACGATATACGTAAAGCATGTAAACACAAACACCTATAAAACCTATATACAAAAAGTTACAAAAAATGTGTCGTGATGTGAAACTTTTACTGTCATTTCCAAGATATATACACAACAATGAACCAAAAATATTACTGGGTATACAAATAATGTGTCTAGTTTTATTATTGTTTCCCTTTTGTTATTTCTGTATTTTATTTCAAACAAATACTCTAAGCACCTATTGCACTACTCATAGCAAATACCATAAACAAACATGTACGCTTTGAAATTATACACAATAAAGCGTCCGTCATTAAAGGCAAATGTTTTGTTACCTACGTACTTAAGTAATTTGTTCTACATCATCGTCTATGGTATTCCAATCTTCACAAATACCAGTTTAAATAATTAATTATTTATATACATTTATTTGCACTCTATATAAAAATTGTATACTTCTTGATTTATTTTCTTGGTTAGGAAACTAAGATTAGGTACATGCTTTAGTATATTATATATTAATTGATATTATGATACTACAGTAAAAATGTCATATTATATTACCTCCAACAAGATATTTCACTAACCAGCCATGCCAGAATTATATTTACAATTAGAGAAAAGTTCACTTTTGAATACACATTATGGAGAAGTACCTTCAAAGGGGGAAATAAGTACTAATAATATTGTGGAAATTTTATTCCCTCTTAAAAATACGTGTTTGAAACAATGGAATTAAATATCTATCTATAAAGGTTGATGAATATCGATTCTTCAATGTGTTTAAAATTGATGAAAAATGAAGGAAGACTTCTGAACGTACTTCAGTCAATTTCTATTTTGAAAGTGCTGCGCTCTATTGACAAGATCCTTGCCAGAGTTCTTCCTGACGGCTTGTGCACGTGAAATTAGTTGATATTTTGGTGAAACCATCCTAAATTGTATTTACATATTCACGTGCATACGGTAAGACACTACATACTTTAAAAATAAATTTCACATCTCTATGATGATTTTTATATTGAATTGGTTTTGTCTTAAATTTATGTTAACTGATGTATTTTGGTCCAAGTAAATTTATGGTACAACTAGGGACATAAGGTCATAATAATAAGTTTCTGTTGGGCCTCATATCTATAAACTATAATAAATATCATAGAAGCAGTTTCAACGGTTAATTAGCTTCTGTCAACATAGTGTACTGTTCTACCTACTTTGTAATTGTAACACGATGTCACCTCAAAGTTTATTGAACTGCGTCATGCTCGGTTTTTCAATGGTTTTGACACGCTTTCCTTTCCAGACCCATCAAAATGCCGTCAGATGCAAAAAAGAAGCAACAGCAAAAGAAGAAGGAGGCCGCGAAAGCGAGACAGACCGGTCGTAAACCATTAGGCATCAAATCCGAGGATGGTTCTGTCGACAAAGAACAAAGCCCAACACTTGACAGCTATGATCTAAATGGTTATGAAGAAAACGGCGAAGATATTAGTCAAGAAGGTTAGTGCAGGCCTTAGTACATAAAATCACTTCGTCAATTTACTATTTATATTCATCAACTAGTTTGTAGCCTACACAGGTTAAATGTAATTTTTTGGTGAAGGCCCCGACATATACTCCATATCCGTAGGTCTGTACTCTGTTCCTGCTCCATAAGAAATCTCGTGATTATAGTTTCATTATCTGTAATCACGTGACCATTTCAACCAACGAGACAGTAAGATACTTCATCCAATCAAGAAATACGAAAGAAAATTGTCTACAGCAAGGAGTGAGTGTCAAGCAGTCAGATGATTATAATATAAGAATTAAAGAAACCAAAAACAACTTTGTTGAGAAAACTTCCAATATATACTCAAATGTAGGTCAAGTATAATCACAAAAAATATATTTATAACTCGATGTTAACTTTCAAACTTAAAATAAATTAGTGTTTGCAATAGCCTGAAAATTCAAAATGGATGCATTATTATTTTGGATGGAAACAAAACGAGCACTTTTAATATATCTAATAATAGGGGTGTTAAACCTACACAAGCAAAGCCATTATTTCTGAAAATTTTGTATTTCTCAGAAAACCTTTTTCTAGAAGCCGTTCTTCCCGAGGTGTTTAGATTTTAGAAAAATGTTTCTGAAATAGCTCCACGTGTAGCCATATTTTAATTTTGTATATGTTTCCATAGCGATGGATCCTCTCACTGCCATTTGTTCTGTTATTTCAATGCGGACACACATAATTTATTCGCCAGAGCAATATGACACTGTGGCATTGATTTATTATGGACCACGGACCTATGTACACGGAGTCTGTGTCGAGGCCTTGATTTTAAGAAACAAAAGATGTTTTCCTTTGTTACTTAACTATATTGCAATAAACTAAGAGGCCTATAGATCAACACACCAAAAATAATATCACAGTATTAAGATTTCTTTAAAATATATAACTAAATGTCACTCTAAAATACCATATTCAAGGTTACACCATCTCGATCCTTGTCTCTTTTCGACTCCTTATATATTGTATTGGACCTGTTTGACTCCTATTATTTTATCTTGGTCCGATTCCATTCCTGATTATTAAAATAATTCACAAAAATATTATAAAGTACATTTTAACAATCTACTCTCTTACACAGCAAACTACGGATCTTATATTGGTTGATACATATAAGGCGTTTAATGTTAGTCTGGGAATGTTGGAAGGATGAGTGTGGCACGAGTAGTGAAGTAATATATGAAGGTAGAGAGAGTGGATCATCTAAGACGTGGCTAGATGTTGTAGACAAATGTGTGAAAAAGAGAAACATTAAGAGTTTTAATAATAAACGTGCGTGTATGACTCGGTGTATGGATGTTGTTGAAGAGAAAGGAGTATTCAAGTATAGGGAAGTGTGGAGAAAGTTAGTGAAGATGGATTAAGTACGGAGTTGTATCTTGAGCTTTATGCACAGTTTCTTGCTTACCCAGTAAGTGAACGTTGTGACTAGGGATGAATGTCTGTACTAAGCAATATAACATCTTTACTGCCATTTTGCGACTATTCCATTCCAATTGTTCCTTTAAATATATTGTGTTGTGTTTGACAGGATTATCGATGTCTGTTAGAGTGTTCTTCTTATAAATTTTATGTTCAAGAAGTTTTCAAACAATACACTTTAGCATGCTCGTATTGTTATGTCGATAGTACATAATAATGGTTTTTATTTACGTTACCTATACATTACAAATAAAACATATTTTTGACATTCACACAAAGCGTCGCACCCCCATATTTTTATCTGGAGAATAGCGTATCTAAGTGTTAAACACCTGTTACAGAGGCATTATGTCGGAAGCTGGAGTCTGACGCCAAGCTGAACGCAGAGGCAAGAGCGTGTACAGGAAGTTTGGCCGTCCACCCGCGCAGTCGGGACATAAAGATTGATATGTTGTCCATCTCGTTCCATGGCCATGAGCTACTGCAGGACACGGTAGTAGAGTTGAACTGCGGGCGACGGTACGGTCTCCTGGGGCTCAACGGGAGTGGTGAGCATCCATCATTGTCTACAGGCCCCAGATACTTGTTTTCGGTGTTTGAACGGTCTTAAGCCGCAGTGGTTCTCGGAGGGTGTGCCGTAAAATTCTTGACAAAATAAAATTATAAGTAGTTTTAATCCAATATTACGTTGTAAAGGATGCCGAAGAAAATGTTGGCAATGAAGTATGTGGGGAAAATAATAATAATAATATTTAGCACCGTGTCTTACTATCCGTTCGGGTTATACACTTTAAGTACTAATTACTCTAATGGATTATGAATTGGGAAGGTTGAATAAGCGGAAGTGAACCCGCATTTGCGTGGAGGGAGAGTGGAAAACCATTTAGGAAAAAACCACCCCCAGTTCACTCGACCGAGATTCGAACCTCGATCTCCCCGTCCTCAGCAGTCGAGCTCAACACGACAAGCGCGTTGGCCAACTACGCCACCGAGGCGGGTTATGTGGGGAAAAGACCGCAAGAAAGGTAAAGAAAGAGATGGGAGGAGCAGATAACAGAAGATGTTCAAGTGAGAGGAGAAGAATGGAAGAAATTAAAGGAGGAAAAGGGAGGCATGGTACTATTTATCAAACTGACCCGGTCACAGGCGGTAAAAAGTGTTTGAAAAGCTTTAGTATAAACTTTTACCCTAAAGAGTTGAGTAGAGAATATTTGTTGCTTATCACACAAAATTTCAATTCGTGGTCTAATGGAGGACTAACACATGCATTTCCTGTCCAATCGAGAGAAGTCTCTTTGGCCCTGAGTTGACCCGAGGCTGCCATATAGTGTCACACAAATTGCACGCTCTGTGTGCTGTGAGGACGCGCGCAAAATACTAGTGTTCAGTTAACAAATAAAGATTAAGGACCACTTGCTTTGTTAAATTTGTTTACATCATTTTACAACCTTGTTGGTTGGGAATCACCAGCCAATAAACCACTAAGACCCACTTCAATGACCACATGGTCCAAGGCGTCACTCTTGCAATATATTGGGCTCCTGACGTTGTGGAGATCAGGGTTCGAATCTGTCACATGAACTGAGGCTGGTTTTCACTAAATGTTTTTCTACTTTACTTCCACATAAATGCAGGTACACTTTCTCTAAATTTAACCTTCTTCATCCCAAACACATTAGTGAAATTAGTACATAAGCGTACAGCCCAAATGGGCACTAAGACGCAGCACTTAAATAAAGTTATGTTAGTCGACCATCGCTTATTGCGCTTGTAAGTGATTATTCCCTGTCCAGGCAAATCAACGCTGTTGTCGGTACTCGGGAACCGCGAGGTACCAATCCCTGAGCACATAGACATCTTCCACCTGACCCGGGAGATGCCCGCTTCCGACAAGTCAGCCTTGAAATGTGTCATGGAGGTGGACGAGGAGAGAACGAGGTTGGAGAGGCTGGCAGAGATCCTGGTGGCGTGTGAGGATGAAGGTGAGTCTTGTCGACAACTTGAACCCTGAGGTAGCATAGGACGAGGTCACATCAGTCATTGAGTAGTAAGAGTGTGCCAAGTCCACGTTCTCAATACATTGCGATATATATAGGCCCCTACATGAGCATGCGTTACACACGTGTTCTCCGTAAGGGACCCTTATTACTGTCTCTTAATGTGTTCCCAGAGTCTCAAGAGCAGCTGATGGACATCTACGAGCGTCTGGATGACATCAGTGCAGACACAGCAGAAATGAGGGCTGCATGGATCTTGCACGGTCTGGGGTTCACCAAAGAGATGCAGAACCAGAAAACCAAAGATTTTTCCGGTCAGTTCCTGTTCAACATTGTTTTTTTTTGTGTTAGGTCCTGGGATACTCTCTATTATATTCTTACTAATAATGGTATTTTAGCTGTTAATATTTTTACTGTCAGAGCTTTGTGATTGTCGAAGCCGGATTTTTTTTTTTTAGAGCTAAGTCAAAGCTGACGTGTGTTTCAAAGTTTAACACACCTTAATTTATGATATGTAGACCCTTATTAGTGGTAAATGGAGGGATAGGATCTCGCCGAACCAATGTAATACTCATATAAAAGTAGTATATCAATAGGAATATTACCCGCCTCGGTGGCGTAGTTGGCTAACGCGCTTGTCGTGTTGAGCTTGACTGCTGAGGACGGGGAGATCGAGGTTCGAATCTAGGTCGGGTGAACTGGGGGTGGTTTTTCCTAAATGGTTTTCCACTCTCCCTCCACGCAAATGCGGGTTCACTTCCTCTAATTCAACCTTCCCAATTCCCAATCCATTAGAGTAATTAGTACTTAAAAGCGTATAACCCGAACGGGTAGTAAGACGTGGTGCTAAATATTATTAATAGGAATATTAAAGCTAAATTTCACATTAATTTTAAATATTTACCTTCTGTCACAATATGACTGTCGTCATAGCGACCAGATCAAACACATTTTCACTTCTTTACCAATAGTCTTTGGATGAGGGAAATACATTTCTAGAATGGGAACTTTGATTGGTTACAGGAATATTTAAAAGAGAAATAGGATCTCATCCCTAATTTATTTCATGCGCTAGTAAAAGTTTGTGTAAAAACATGTCTGTCTGTTGCACTGTCAGGTGGTTGGAGGATGCGCATTGCTCTGGCGCGGGCCCTTTACGTCACTCCTCACTTGCTGCTGCTAGACGAGCCGACCAATCATCTGGACTTGGACGCTTGTGTCTGGCTCGAGGAAGAACTCAAAACGTAAGTAGGGATGTGAAAAATAGTATCCATATCCGCGGTTTATTGCTTCCCAATTTTGTTTATTTTTAATTAAAGAGGTGACCTGGCGGTCTAGGGGGTAAGGTGTCGGACTTCTGTGCTGGAGGTCCGGGGTTCAATCCTCGGTCCCGGCACAGATTTATCTGATTGCCAAACCCTTCCTTCACCTTTGACAAGACGTGTATTAATCACNTACCAAACCCTTCCTTCACCTCTGACAAGACATCTTGTGAATGTGGGGAATGCCAGGCCTCCACCGTGGTTCGGATCCCACGTTAAACTGTAGGTCCTCCATTTCATCTCACAATCACCCTACCATTACACATTAGCGTAAGTGCGTATAACCCGAACGGGTAGTAAGACGCGGTGCCAATAATAATATTTTACTTTACTTCAATATTCATCTGATGTGAGTACACACTGTTTGGTTGCTAAAATTATAGTTTTTGAAGCAGAGACTACTTTAATTAAACAAGAAACAGGCTTTTGGGGAGAGTAATGGATAGACTCATATTTATCAGTAAAGAGAATCGGGACCTACAGGCAATTTTAAATATTGTTGGAGATATATATATTTCTTCAGGGCTTCACAAAAAATGTAAAATGTAGCTAACTACGGCAAGTTCTCTTAACGTTCTGTGTTTAAGGAGTGTACAAAATAGAGGTTACGCTCTGAATATTCATGTGTACAATTATTTGTTTCTAGATACAAGAGGATTTTGGTGATAATCTCTCACTCCCAGGACTTTCTGAACGGTATTTGTACCAATATCATTCATCTGGACAAGAAGAGGCTCAAATACTATACCGTAAGATTAACACACATTCAGGGTTGACACTCGCATGGGGAAAAGGGAATTTTACAAAATCTGGTAAAAATACTGGAATATTTGTTAATTTGGGGCATTTAACTGACCGCTGGAAAGAGCAGGTTTTTGAATAAACAGACAAAGTGAACTGAAAAACTAAGAGCTCTGATTCAAACATGTTTTATTGTTCTAGTATAAGTTTGTCAAATATCGCTGTGTCATGTCAATTGGCCCATTGGCGGTGGGCTACATCTTTTACATATTCCAAAGAGCTGTGTATTACTTTGTCTCAGGGAAATTACGAGGCATTTGTAAGGACTCGTCTGGAGCTGTTGGAAAATCAGATGAAACAATACAACTGGGAGCAGGATCAGATCTCTCACATGAAGGTCAGTCCGGCCAACTGTACAAAAATAAGCTTAATCGTTTTTCCGGCTGAAATGTTTACAAGCGGTGTGCAAGTACTGTTCCAACTCGACTCTTTTAAGATATTTTATAAAAAAAAAACTAAAAATTTGAGTACTCAGAATTGTTTTATCTTTTTCTCAAAAAATTCTTGGTTTGATCAATTTTATTCAATTTTAAGATATAATTTTATCAGTCTCTCACTATTTTCTTAGTAATATTTCATATTATTCGATTTGAATTGAAAGTGGACCAGACATAGCACTGTTGAATATTAGTACGGGTGGAGGGATTTTTTCCTTGAATCTTGTGCTCTCCGCACTAGACCCCTAGTAAACCGTGTTAGGGTTGTTTCAGAACTACATAGCAAGGTTTGGCCATGGATCGGCCAAGCTGGCTCGACAGGCTCAGAGTAAGGAGAAAACGCTGGCCAAGATGGTGGCCCAGGGACTGACGGAGAAGGTTTCCAGTGATAAGACTGTCCACTTCTACTTTCCGTCCTGCGGCACCATCCCGCCCCCCGTTATCATGGTGCAGGTAGGTGCATCGTGGGTAGACATCCATATTTTTGTAAATTTTAACTTGATACATTAAAAGTATTATCATAATTAGACAGGTTACAATTCTTGTTCTCTCTAAGGTAAACCTCTTTTCGCTTTATGAGATAAATGTATTGTATTTGGAAGAAGAGGTGCATAGAAACATATAAAAGGAACACACACAATATGGCTTTCACAATGAGAAGAACACATTTCACACTATCCATCGTTGTCATTGGACAATGAGGTAAAGGTGTTGTGTGCGTTTCACACTACTACGATGAGTTCCGATATAATGAATCCTAGGTCAAGGGATTGGTTGCTAATGATCAATTTTCTTCAAGAGGCAGCCATTTACATCTTTGTCCAGTGCCAGCATTGTAAATTGTGAACTGTGTTCTTCTTTTCATTGTAAAGGCCATATTGTGTTCGTCCCTTTTATATGTGTCTATCCACCTTTCCTAAATCTTCTTCCAAATAAAGTACAATTATTGGTATTTGAGAGTTAAGAATTGATATATCAATAAATGTGATTTTTGATTATAATTTTTCCTACCAGCAAAAATCAGGGGTATTCAACAATTACTTGTGGATTCTGTTGTTGTTTTTTCCTAAAATGCGAGCTACGACTTAAAATTGGCTTAGATTATTTCAGAGCAGAGTGTAAACATTATTCCTAAGTTGATGGGTAGTATTGTTTTGACAAGTTCCCCCTTTTTGCAGAATGTTAGTTTCCGGTACACCGACACGACCCCCTGGATCTATAAGAACCTAGAATTTGGTATTGACCTGGATACCAGGCTGGCCCTCGTGGGGCCCAACGGGGCTGGCAAGAGTACCCTGCTAAAGCTGCTATACGGGGAGGTAAGTCTATGGTGCAAACACTCTTGGAAGATAAAATATGTCGTTCAAGTTCTTTACACAATCGTCTAGATATCAAGGAGACTGTATTTTTTTTTGTAGATCCTAAACTTTCTAGTATTTTTAGCTCCACTTTTCACAACCCATTTGGTTTGTACGCACATGTACTAACTAAGTTAACGTGTAAAGATATACTTTGACTCATTTCCAGTCTGTCATTAAAAATAACATGGTGGCTACAGTCAGGGAAATATCAAGGAATTTAATTTTATAAATAGGGGAAAGGTCAAGGAATTTAAATAGATACCAAATTCTGGACCTAAAAATGTAAACGAGAGATTTTGATTAAGATGTTAACGAAATGCATTGTTTACATTTGTTATTCTATCATGAGATGAATTGAGTGATTATTTCATAACACAGGGACCCAAATAATGCCTGAAACATTAAACACTGAATAAAAAACTTATAATAATGTTGATGTTTAATAGCCGTTAGGATTGTTTTCAGAAATATGTGATCAATTTAATCAACCTAAAAATTGTCATTCACTAAGTAAAATTGTAAAAAAGGTTAAGTGTGCAATTCTTTTAAATGCCGTCCGGTAAAGTCGGGGAATTCCGTAATAAGAGTTTTTTTTAGCAACCCTGAAAAACATATTTTCTGTATCTCATAAATCCAATATCTTATCAAAGATTTATTATTTAATATCCTTACTGATTAGAATGACCCGCTCTTACTTTGAGACAGACCTGAGTGCTATGAAATGAGCACCCTATGGCTAACACACTCCCACATTTTTAGTTGATCCCAACGGAAGGAATGATCCGTAAAAACTCCCACCTGCGTTTCGCCCGCTACCACCAGCATCTTCACGAGCTGCTGGACCTTGACCTGAGCCCTTTGGAGTACATGATGCACAGTTTCCCCGACATCAAGGAGAAGGAGGAGATGAGGAAGATTATCGGGCGCTATGGTCTCACAGGGCGCCAGCAGGTACGAGGCCAATAATCATATGGTTCTATGTGCGCTATTAGGAAATAGGGAGGTAGGTAAGGGGGCAAAATACACGAGCTGAACACGCTCTGCATTCAGGCGGACATTTGTGGTTAATATTTGAAGAGTGAGGAACCGACCGACAGGAGGAAGAAACAAAAAAGCTTTGAGTACCTTCTTCACGATTTGAATTTGTCACATTTCCATTGGTGCAAATTCAAACTAGGTGGATGTAATGACTGGTATGCCGAGGTATTATATAAGGTTGGGGTGAATAAACGAGGCACTCTGATAAACATGTTTCCAAATGTAACTTATTCCTTTCCCCACCAACCCCACCACCCCCAAAGTGTATTAGGAGGGCCAGGTTTATATTTACATTAGGGGTGTGTGAAGCTTCGACTTAAATTCCGAAGCTTGAATAATGAAAATATTGACAGCTTTAATACTCATTTTATGATCATATTATTACCGCGTCTTTCTACCCGTTCTGGTTATACGCTTTTAAGTACTAATTACTCTAATGGATTAGGAACTGGGCAGGTTGAATTAGAGGAAGTGAACCCGCAGTTGCGTGGAGGGAGAGTGGAAAACCATTTAGGAACCCACCCCCCCAGTTCACCCGACCGAGATTCGAACCTCGATCTCCCCGTCCTCAGCAGCCGAGCTCAATGCGACTAGCGCGTTAGCCAAATACGCCACCGAGGCGGGTGATCATATTATTGCCATTCTATGTTGTTATATATTTTACAAATCAATATTCATATCGAAAAAATCTTGAGTAATTGAATTGTAAGCTGTGCTAATAACTTGACTTGTCAGCAATATTACAGACAGTTGTTCAATAAAACATTTTTCAAGTAATTTCAATTCATAAAGTTGTATAAATAACAAAACTATAAACAAAAAAATATTCAAACTTCGAATCCAGCTTCGAGAATATTTCATAAATCCTATTCATGTTTGCATTGGGTTGAAAAGGTGGACTTTGGGCACCCCTTTGAACAATATTCATACCACACGGCCACTATTTTAACGGCCAGGTCTAGAAATTGAGCGTAACGGTATGACGGCACATTACGGTTCTATTCAGCGCTCCCTCACAACCCTGCCTTGTCACCTCAGGTGTGCCCGATCCGTCAGCTGAGTGACGGACAGAGGTGTCGTGTGGTGTTTGCCTATCTGGCGTGGCAGACTCCTCACCTGCTGCTATTGGACGAGCCCACCAATCACTTGGACATGGAGACTATCGATGCGCTGGCTGAAGCGATCAACGAGTTTGATGGCGGGATGGTGCTCGTCAGTCACGACTTCAGACTCATCAGTCAGGTCAGTTTCTCGGGGGTGACTCGATTAATCGGAATCGGCTCATATCACGACGACTTGAGTAGAATCAGGAACTGAACTTGTGTTTAACATTCAGATATGTGTGTTTTTAATAACATTAAAGTGATACAATTCCTATTGGTTTAACGACTTGACGGGGAGAGCTAGAGCTGGAGCTTGCTACAGATTGATATAGATATAGATTTAGTTAGTGATTGCTAGATTGCTGTACGCACAAGCTGCTCCAACCCTTATACATGACCTACCCCTTGCTTCTTGGACCTCTTGTCTTCAGTGTTAAAACCAACTAATGGGAGAACTCCTGGCAACCTGATGTCGCGAAGGCTAGCTTCCTATTGGGTAGAAGGCATTATGTATGACCTACCCCTTGCTTCTTGGACCTCTTGTCTCCAGTGTTAAAACCAACTAATGGGAGAACTCCTGGTAACCTGAGGTCACGAAGGCTAGCTCCCTATTGGGTAGAAGGCAGCCAACTCGTCACCAGATTTTCAAATAGAACGAAGAAAGTTTTTAAACAAAGAAAGAGATCTGGTCAACCATGGATAAAGTATTAAAAGGAGAATTTACATACAGTTCTTTAAAGAAAAATATACTTAATCCGTGACTTTTCAAATAAATGAGAGTGGCTCAAAACAATATCATTACAGTATGCTTTAGGAATTTTAACTTTTTTATTTTCTCTTGAGCGCTATCTAATGTGTTTTGTGCGCAGGTGGCCGAACAAATCTGGGTGTGTGAGAATGGAATGGTCACAAAGTGGAACGGAGATATCCTGTCCTACAAGGAGCACCTCAAGGCCAAGATACTCAAGGACAAATCCAAACAAGATAGAAAACCAGGGAAATAAAACTTCTGAAATTTAGGCAAAAACAATATTTTAAAAAAAACCAAACACTTGCTAAAATAATTTGTAAAAAAAGTAAAATTTCTTTCAAAATATGTTTCTAAATTGTTTTTTGTTCCATTTTGGAATGTATTTTGAGAAGAAGTATTCCAGTTATTGAATGACGGTGACGCGGTAATAATGTATTCACGGCCGAGTGTGATGTATCTGCGCTGAGAATTGACTTGAGTGTAATTTGTTACTTCGAGAGGAGTGATCGTTTAATTCTTTGTCTTGTGATGCATTGTGAAAATATTTCTTTATTTAACTACGATTCACTTTATAAAAGACAGTTGTATACATTTTATGGTTATAAAACAGATGATTTCGCAATGAGGATTATAAATAATTTAAACTCTCTATTCATCTGAAATGTTCATATTGACTTTACTACCATTATTATTTTAATTTGAAAAAACATTTTCTGAAACTATCAAATACATTGTAGTAGTAAAGAATTAATGTATGTCGGCTCTGTTGAAAACTTATTTTATCTTTTGTGCCTTTTAGTCTGAATGCATCGCGTTTTGTGTGCTTTATGAATTGGTAAAAATTATAGATGTCACGATTATTATTTTTTTCCCATTTAAATTTTAAATTTCAGTTTTGATTTGCCAACATTCATAATTTAAAGATTTTTCCCCTGTATCCAACCTCATGTTTCATGTAGTTGGAAGAAAAATTAAATTAAAATGGCCGATATTGATTTGTTAACAAACAAAAGTTGCTATTTTAATTTTGTTTTGAGGATATAAGGGCAAGACCTACAGTTTTCTGGTGTGTAGGTTTTACACTTCTATTCTTTCAATAGTAAAATCAATATTAATTTGTGAAAGATCAATAAATCACAAAGATCATGTCGAGTACATTTACAATTCGAATCGTCGGTACGTACCGTTTAAGTGAAATGAGAAATCACTCAATTCTGAATATTACCGTTTTGTTTTAGATGTCATAACTTTCATTTATCGAGATTTAGGAGCCAAAGATCAAGATATTGTTATGGATCCTTGTTTTTGTTTTACGCAAGTAATAATCGAGTTTGATGTCCTTAAAAAAAATCAAACGTTAATCTGCAGGGCAGTATTTTGTTTGAATGTTTGTTGAAATCACTGGAGACGAGGTACTATATTGAGACATGTGATACATTGATTATAGTATTATTGCTAATGTAAGGTTTCGAAGGAGTGTCCTATTTATTAAATCACACGTGCAAATACTGGCACACATTGTTTTAATGCGTTTCGATAAGTATGTTAGGGGTGTGTACAGATATATATATTTTTTAATCTGGCTTTTACAGCTATGAAGCCTAACCAAAAGAGATATTGGCTGTTAAAATACATATTTTTTTTTAATTTTGGATTTTTTCGTGCTATGTTAATATTCATGTCAATAATCTGTAATATTTAAGGATGCAATGCTTGCGCCCTTCAGATCCTTGAGTATATATTTTAATGATAAGATATGAGATTTTAAAAGAAAAAAATTGAAATTTGATTTAGAGCTCCGATACGTCTTATTGGTTCAGCCCCCCCAACATAATTATAGGACAATTTTAACATATCACAATCTGATGCCCGTTTTTGGTAGCTACTTGGCCTCAAACCCTGGACTGCGTCCTCGCAACAGACTGGGAGATCTGGCCTTGTTCCCACTCGAGTGTACCAGGAGTGGTTTTCCCACTCTTCACGCAAATGCGGGTACACTTTATTCTTCATTCTAAAGCCATTGGTGTAATTAGTACATAAGCGTATAACCCAAATGGGTAGTAAGATGCGACGCGGTGCTAAAAAAAACTGGACCAAGGCCATTAATTTAATATTTAACTGAAAATAATTAATGTAATCGACATTAAGTTACTTTTTATCAGCTTACTATAGTTCCTTAAAATGTTCCATTTTCCCCCGAGATTCAGATTTGATATCCAGAGGTAAGACGTATTTGATCCAAATCTAGCATATATAACATTATTTGCGTTTGCGTTGAGATTTGTTAAGAACTTTTTACAACAAACCCTTTTTTAAATACAGAAATGAAAAATTGTATTGTAAAAATATTTTATGTCAGTTTTAAATTGTGTCTTAACTTCACACACCCCTGATGGAATGAATTTACTCTAGGAATTAGAATTGTAACGAGTGATACAATACTTGCCAAAAATAACGAGGTTCATTGTTACCAAGAAAAGATTTTGTTTGTACTAAATCATGGTTTAAATTAGGTGGGATAAGTCATAGTGATGATTGAGTCGACATTGTGTGGATAGAAAAAAAAACTAGAAGGGTGCAAAGTTTTGAATATTGGTCAGTTTTGATTCGAAAGTAAAATTCCAGATGTGATATGAAATTTTGTCAATAAAAACTTTAAATTGAATGTGATTATAACTTTAACATATTTCATCATATGCTGATAATCACGTTTCCAAATGATGTTACCTAAAGTTATGTACATAGTCAGTTCTGTTTTCTGAGATTTTATGGATGGTGTGGATCTATAAAAGATATTAATTAAAACCGTATATAAATAACTGGGGCAAGGGGTGGAATTGGCTTTAGTGAACCAAATGTGTGTCCTTGGTGGATAATTATAAATGGAGTTGATTGGATAATATACATATTATAAGCAACAACAAAAAATTCTTATGTTCATGTTTCGATTGTTTAAGAAATTTTTCATATGCTTTTCAACTTAATTTTGAATTGAAGAAGTGAACATTGAACAGCCCTACAAAAAAAACTTTTTAAAAACTAGCTTTCATGGTCGGCTTCTTAAGGTTTCTGGAGTAAATCTCTTGGTTGTGAAAGCTCGTCCATAACAATGTGTTCACACTCATTTAAGTGCTAGCCATCCTTCCTTACTAAACCACCATTTATTTTAATTATAAAGTGTTTACAACTTATTTTCTAAGTGTGCAGGTCTTACCCTCAAAAGAATTCCTTTCTGTTTGTAGATAAAGGAAAAATAGCCTCATATATCCTCCTTTCAGTGTTTAGTTTAGAATTTCACTTTTAGGTTATTAAATTTATTTTACTTTATCGGAATGTAAATTTCAACCATCCAGAAAATCTACTCTCGTAAGCCACACCAATATTTAGCTCATAAAGGTAAGATTTGCCAGCTATCAGGGTAAAACAGTGTACATTTTAGTAATACAGTAGGGGGCCCCCATATCCGCGGGTAATACGTTCCTAGATCTACCGCTGTTACGTGAAACCACGGCTAATACCAAACTTTTATACAACGTGATATTTATCTAACATACATAAATACGGTAATGTTTATTTTATAAATTAATCACAGAAAGACATTACCAACATTAAATAAATTATGTTCGGAAGAAGGTACGAGAAAGGTGGATAGAAACATATAAAAGGGACGGCGCGTTTGTGCAGCTGATAGTACGGGCGGTTCTTGTTTGGCGCGTGGTTTGAAATTTTCTTTAATTCAAAATAAATAAAATTGGGCAGCAGTAAACCGCAGATACAGGTGCCATTGCTATATATAAACCTTTATTTTTAACGTCCCCCTTCATGTCTGCTTAATTTATACTTTTTTTGCACTTTAATATACCAATTCAAATTATTTTTCTCACTTTTATTATTTGACCTTATATTTTTTCAATTTAAAAACTACCCCAAAGATTAGGGGTGTGCTAGCTAACGTTTCATTTGGCTTAGAAACAAGTCAGCTTTGCCGATAAATATTTATTGAGAGCTAAAATACTAATTCTTGCCATTCTGACATGTTACATTAAAAATCAATATTCATTTGAAAAAATAACTTTTTTTTTAGCGCCGCATCTCAATACCCGTTCCGGTTACACACTTGGTATACTAATTACACTAATGGTTTAGGGATTAGTAAGACTTGATGGTGAGGAGGTGTAAAACCATTTTGGAAAAAACCTCTGCACTCGGCCAGCATCAAACCTCGATCTCCCAGTCTTAAGCAACTTAGTCTGATACAAGAGTGGCACATCAGACTATGCGGCCACCGAAGCAGGTCTGAAATAATTTAAATTGCTTGTGTTTTGAGCGCCGCCCTTCAGGCATTGCACTTAACTGCACGTTGTGATATTAAATTATAAACTGATAAAGAAAGTATTACAAACAAATATTCAATAAACCATTTTTTTAAATGATTTGACGCATAGTTTAGAGGTACAATATTTGTTTTCAAGCATGAAACAAAAAAGATATTGGAAAACTTGAATTCGATTCGAATTAGCTTCCGATTAAGTCATCGCACATTCTCATAAAGTATAATTTATTAAATAACTGTCAACTCTAAATCAAATTTTAGTTCTGTTTCCCTGAATCATTTGTCATCTCTTTATAAATGAGCAAGATTGGTTTAGTTTCTATATTTGGTTGTTCAAACAAAATCTTGATTACTCTGATGTAAGAAGCAATGCCAAGACTTTGCGTCTGTACTGTCCAAACAATAAAATTATCTTTTGACATTGAATCTCTGGTTTTTATTTCAACGTGTGCTCTATCAAAGTTATATTATCTTCTAGAATGCCATATTTGAGCTTGAAGATAAATCCAGGTTTTTATAAGACTTTAGACTACCCAACATTGATTAGAAATTGGGGTAAGGTGTCAGACTTCTATTCTGGCGGCTGGGGTTCAATCCTCGGTCCCGGCACAGATTTATCTGATTACCAAACCCTTCCTTCACCTCTGACAAGACATCTTGTGAATGTGGGGAACGCCAGGCCTCCCGCCGTGGTTCGGATTCCACGTTAAACTGTAGGTCCTCCATTTCATCTCACAATCACCCTACCATTACACATTAGCGTAAGAGCGTATAACCTGAACAGGTAGTAAGACACGGTGTTAATAATAATAATGATTAGAAATTAATAACTTTTAAGAATTGTGTTACATTCAATTTACCGACTATAAAGTTATCAAAAGCTTCCAATATTACATCCTTGGGGAATATTGCAAAATTTATAATTACATCATTAATTAAATGTATAGGAGTGATAGGATGAGAAATGTTAGGAATACTTAAGGAGCTACTGTAGGACAGGATAAAGAAGGTGCAACTAAGGTGGCGACCTTGTGAGGAGAATGGAGGCTGTATGAAGTGTTGAAGGGGGAGAGGGTCCGGTGGGGAGAAAGGATACTTTAAAGAGGCTTATGTTCCAAAGAAACTCGCTCAGTGAATAAAGTTATACTTCATTCACAGTAGGAGTTTACCTCTGAAAGGTCTTTTTTCTTACCAATATCCTACTATATGATAGATTTCTGGTAGGGAAAAAAGTCCTTTCAGAGGTAAACTCTTACCGTGAACGAACTTTATATAGACAATCAACAATTTCATTCATAAATAACACAAACATATTTGGATACAATTTATTGTTAATTAACCTGTTTATTGATACTTTACTTACAAGACATATAATATCACAAATGAGTTTTGAGGAGTAGAGATGAGATACTTTAATCCAGAGGTTCCCAAACCCGGGGTCCACGAAACAAATCTAGATTTTTAACTTATTTTTCTAATTTTTATATCTTCGCATTATCTATAAAAATATGTGCTATTCACAATTTGATTATATAACCATCCCCCCCCCCCTGACCCCCCATTACAGTCAAACTAAAAATCTTATTTAATCAACATTCCAATACCAGAGTCACTGTATACCCCAACACGTCTTTGTTTACCTGTATAACCTGTAGTATATTTTTTTAAATTCTGAAAAAAAAACTTTGTTCCTTTATTTACTTTGCACTATATTTTTTTCATTTTTTTTCCCCTTAAACTGATGAAATTATATACCTTTAGCTACAATCTGTGTCGTTGGGATCACAACCAACTCCAAGATTGAATAAAAAAAAATTCCTGGCCTTTTTATACTAAAAATGAATTTATCTATTAAATACAATAGACACATTCTATTGAGTAGTATTGTAAATACATTTAAAATCTCATTCATCACCAAAATGTTGCATCATCTTCAGCATATAGAGGAATGTTTCTCTTCTGAATATTTGTCATTGGTTTTTCTGATAAATATTTTAATAGGTAATAAATGTCAATAGGAAGCTTCGAACGTTTGAATCCAAAATTTAGCTCGCTAAATGTTTGATCTGGATTCAAATTAAATTTTTCTGAAGCTCTGCATTTAATTGTGAACATATTAGAGTTAATAAGCAAAGAAAGTTAAAATATACATAGCCTTAAATATTTGTAGAATTATAGATCATATTTGACAAGGTTATGGTTACACTATACTCGACACTTACAAAAACATGAGCTTATAAAGAAAGACACTATCCTAGCACCAATTTAAGATTACCTTTATATTGATTCCCACCATAATACTATAGTACTAAAATAAACAAGTGGGGTCATTTATATAAAAATCATATCTACACACATTTTCAAGAAACTTACATTGGAATGAGAGATTATATATGTACAAAAACATTGATTTACTTATAAGTTGATCAACATTTTCTCATTAAACGCAATAACCTGAAACCGAAGTTATGTAAAAGGCACTTTTAATAAGTCATAATTGTTAATTCTCTATTCTAAATGTTTAACCCGGTAATAGTAGCGTATTCAGCGGGAGGTAATGTTGGTAGCGCCTTATACAGTCCAGAATGTACCCCTAGTTTCCCCCAGCTCAGTCTACCAAACACACATCATTTTTACTTAGGTAATATAAACTATTTTAAATTTCATCAGTCAATGTAATATTTAAAGTCGTATATGGAAAATATTTATTATTGTATTTTAAAATATATAGTTACTTGTTAATTTTAATTATCTACTTTGATAAAAAATAGAGCAAAGCAAGGCAATTGGTACTGTTACCGCCATTTTGATTTTAGTGTCTATATACTTGGGTATAAAATCCCCCCCTTTAGACAACCCACGCTTAAACAAACCTTTAGGGTCCTCTTCCTTGATTACACATTTATTCCGATACGTTGGANCCCCCCCCCTCCACACCCTTCCCAAAACTACATCCCTACTCTGTAACAATTTATTCCATTAATAATTGACTCACACATTTATTAATTACTAATATCAAATTGTATCTATTCTGTATACTAAAAAATTAAAATTTCTGATAACTCAAAACTTTTCTAGTTTTGAAGAAGAAATTCAAGTAGAATTTGTACAAATAATAAAACTAAAAATTTTTTGAGTATTCAAATTTGTCAAGTTTTGAAAACTAAAAATAAAATTGAATCCTGTTAAAAACAACAACTAGAACGAAACTCGAATTTTAATTTTTGAGTAATCAAACCGCCCTGCACTTGGCACTTGATACACCGTCCCCGTCTTTATGGAAAGTCATCACTCCCGTATGATTTTAACAATATTATAGAAGTAACTAATATTTAAAAATGGAAGACATTGATGGTTTAGCACACAGTCGGTAGAGATTCCAGTGTTTGCAATTCAGTTGGTACCACTGCAGCTCATTCTGTGGACTCGCCAAGTTGCTTCCTGGATAAGAGCGGCTTCTCTCAAAGCCTGTGCAGGTCAGACAACAGAAAGTGCAAATATTATTAGGGCTGTGCGAGTACTACGAAAATTTAGAGTTCGAGTCGACAAAACTCGCAAAATATTTGAGTACTTGGACGTTCTATTTTATCCTGAAACCTTAGCGTTTAATTAATTTGATTCATTTTAAAGATAGCAAGTAGAGTTTCTCAATATTTCCTTTTGTTTGGTTGAAAAGAATTAACTTTTACAGTTATATTAAATATTTTATTTTTTATTTAGCACCGCGTCTTGCTACCCGTTTGGGTTGTACGCACTTACTCTAATGTGTGATGGTAGGGTGATTGTGAGATGAAATAGAGGACCTACAGTTTAACGTGGGATCCGAACCACGGTGGAGACCTGGCATTCCCCTAGACCTGGCATTCCCCACATTCACAAGATGTCTTGTCAGAGGTTAAGGAAGGGTTTGGTAATCAGATAAATCTGTGCCGGGAACGAGGATTGAGCCCCGGACCTCCAACACAGAAGTCTGACATCTTACCGTTAGAGGATCTTAGCACCGAAGCGGGTAAAATTATATTTATAATGTTACCAAGAGGTGGGGCTCCATGTCTGCCAGGGCCTGGTCAATCCAGTCCAGTCGACTGCTGGACGAGCGAGTGAAGGAACACGCGTGGCGAGTCACCAAGGCTAGGTGAGTCACAGCGAGTGTGAGAGCAGCTGTGCGAGCCTCCAACAAGCGAGCGTCGAGAGGGGGGTACATGCTGGATACCATATCGTCCACCCTGGGGTAGATGCGCCTAGCCACCTGTCAAAACACAGCCATGCAGGTTACACAAAAAAATACATATCTGTCTTTTCGATTTTTGAGGTATATTTTATATATTTGGAAGAAGGTACAGCAAACGTGGATCCTTGGTTTCCTCTTTTAGGAAGTTGCGTTGTGCGTTTCACACTCCTCCCTGATGAGTTCCGGCAGAATGAAACCTAGGAAGCCATGCTACGATGTCACAAAATAATAATAATAATAGCAAAACTAAGATATGACCCGAGTAACTTTTCGACCGGCCAAAGGTGTCGACTAATGATCCGGTGGGTTGTATGCGCACCTGTACAATCTCTTGGCCTGCCTTGCCGTTGGTGAGGGGCCCCATCGCAAGCGCGGCCAACCTCTCCGTGAGGTAGTGGCAGGACTTGAGGACAGCCAGACAGTGGGGTACCAGTCCTGTGGCATCTCCGATCCATTGCTCGTCTTCCAGGATCTGTTCGATGTCCGGGTGTAGGCGTACGTCACCTAGTTCCAGATCTGGGCGCTCTGTCGGGATCAGGTGGACATCCGGTCTGAAAAAGAGATACAACCATTGTGATCGGAAGATGCCCCAGTTACTGTCCTTGGTTAGTAATACTTCAACACAGCAATTATATTTATATCCATCTGCTACAGTCCAATTTTCATAGGAAGACCCCACAACTAATTGAGTTTTTTTTGTAACCACATCCGGCTTCTTGCTGGGGTAGTATGCATATGAACTAATTAGGTTAAATGTATTACGGAAGAGTAATATTGAATTTTGAAAAAATCTACCCACATTTATATGTAAGGAGAGGGGAAAACCCATTTCAGTAGACGCGGCCAGTATTCAAACCCCAATCTCTCCGTCGTCGGCAGTTCAGACTATTGTGGGATCGACACCTTAGACCAGGAGTATTCATCTGTACCCCTGGGGGTACAAGAGCCAAATAATAGGGGCATATGGTCTTCAAAACCATTCTCTTTGAGTTGGTGTTAGAGAATAAACTACCACTATTATCAATACGGATTGAAGCGATGAAGCCGTTAAGTGGCCATTGATATAAGATGGCATATATGTAAAATATTATTATTACTATTCTTACTACCTGTTCAGGTTATACGCACTTACGCTAATGTGTAATGGTAGGGTGATTGTGAGATGAAATGGAGGACCTACAGTTTAACGTGGAATCCGAACCACGGTGGAGGCCTGGCATTCCCCACATTAACAAGATGTCTTGTCAGAGGTGAAGGAAGGGTTTGGTAATCAGTTAAATCTATGCTGGGACCGAGGATTGAACCCCGGACGAGCAGCACAGAAGTCCAACAGCTTACCCCCTAGACCACCAGGTCACCCATTTTCTTAAAACTCAATGCTCTCATTATGCTACCTTGGATTGTATTAAGTCAAGGAGAGCCATAAAAGTAACATTATATGTGATTTAAGAAATAAACATATTTACCGTAAGTAAGCTAGGTTTACAAATTTACAGCCACTTAAGATATTTTGTAAAAAGTCCCATCAAAGTTGTGAGAATAAATTCCTGCTAGTACCGGTACCTAATTATATTTATGAGGTAACGATTAGGGTGGGAGAGCGTAGGGGATATGAGAAAATGTCAGTGTGATGTAGTTTTCTTAGCAAAACATTTTTTGGGCCAGTATAAATAAAATATTGCTTCGGTAGAAACCACATGAGTTTAATTTTCTCCACACGGTGATATCAACAGTTGTTGAATATCTGTCAAGGGTGGCCTGGAAGTTAATGACAACTTTTTCTCTTCATTTGAAAAGTTTCTCATCTAATGCCGCAATGCTCAATACAGATATTCAACAACTGTTGATATCACCTTCCATGCCACCTTAATCTCAGATCATCGCCATGTTTTCGAAATGTGAGCGTCAACAGTCATTAATATTTAAACTTAATAAAGACATAAACTTTGGGGTTTGGATTGGAAAAACATATATTGGCCCACCAAAATGAAATAGGTCTTTTTAGCGTGTTTGGTAATTACTTGATACCAGAAGCGGTCCAACCAAACACATCCAAGGAACCCTTGTGTCGGCGACAGAGCACCACTAACACTGCAAGGGCCCCCACGAACACTGCTGCGAGAATGCCAATAGCCACCGCCACGACTGTGTCCATTGCCTCCACCTTCGCCATTGGGAGGGGGCTTGCATTTGACATGTGGATATCCGTGGTGTTGGCCCTGCAACAATAAGACTATTGCTTTATAGCATTCTAATCTATATATTATATTTCCTACTTGTGAGAGACTATCGATTAAACAATAAGCTAGAAAAAGAGATCGACAATTTTTATTAACAAGACCATCTTGAAAAATCACAGAAACTAAGTAAATTTAGTTTTTTTGTAGCTTATGGGATGATTTTTTTTTTAATTGGAAAATCTTTTCCTTGCTGGCTTATACAATTTTAGAGAAGTAAAAACAGTTTGAAGCATTAGCCATCTTAGAATGAATATAAATAATAAAACAGAAAAATAAGAATGATAGGGGGGGTGGGGGGAAGCATTTTAATAAAATGTGACACTATATTTTTGAAACCATTTAAAATCTTCAATCATAGAAAAAACTAATAGATTATTTTAACATAACATTTCAAAGTGATAAGTCTGACAAAGTAAATGTCAATAAGAACACACACTATTTTTTTATAGTTATGGCAGAAAAACAATATTTTCGCTTAGGAACAAATATAATATTATTTTTGAATAATACTTTACTTTTAAATGTAGCTAACCAAACTATTAACAAAATATTTCTATTTCTAACAAAGGGGCGAAACCACAGATTATCATAAATCGAGATGAAACTTTTTCAGATTACTACAGCCTTACATAATCAACAAGTAGACTCTGTTATTCAATCTAACAAACATAATGATTTAGTAAAGGATTTGAAACAAATGATATTGGAGTGAGTATATATTTCAAGTACTAAAGTGTCGATCAAACAACCGAGAGTCATTATCTAAAATTAAATGTATTAGATTAAATTAATTAAGTTTATATTATTTATAAACATAATTTTATGTGGGTTAGCGTGTTTAATAATTATAATGAAATGTAGACAAATGTTCGCTCATTCCAATTTTGTATCCATGCATTCGCGTATCTAATGCGTAACCTAATTATCATAATAGACGTTTTAGTGAGTTACAAATTAGATAACTGTGGTTTCAATAATTGTAAATATATAAGTTTAAATCTCTGCTGGATGTAATCTAAATACGATAACTCAAGTAAAAATCCTCAGAATAGAAAAAAAAAAATATTATTTTATTGTGTGATGTTCAAATCAATTTAAATCTAGTAATTAGAACATAATATTTTTCAGTTTTCCTGATAGACCATGGTTCATGGGGCGAAGAAAAACAGAAAAGGGGAGCCTAATAAGTTAACAAAAATAATTAAGAATATATATATTTAATGAATCGTAACTTTTTCTTAGTTATGAATAAAAAAATAATATGATCAAGAAACCCAAGGCCGTAGCCAGCCAATAATTTAAGTGGGGCGGGGCGGTTTAGTGGGCCCAACTCCTAATTGATGGAGGTTAGAAAAAATTATAAACCAAAAACAGATCTAGAAGCTATCTGAAGTGATTTTATTGCAATTCAACCCCCAAATGCCAGAGGCTAGGATAGATTATAATTATTAAACAGCTGTAGAAGCTCTATGAAGTGCTTTTTATGGCAACACAGCCCCCTAATTTGTACTTGTACATTAAATTTGATACTGTTTGAACCATAAATAAAGCCATATATATTTGTTCATAATATTTTGTGGTCGAGGGGGGTTGAGCCCCCCCGAAAACCACCCCTTTACTACGACCTTGAAGAAACCAATTCATTTTAATACTTATTCAGTCTTTTGCGTATTAAACTAAACTCTGTACACATTAAACTTTGTAGTCTAGCCTGCAGGAATGTAAAACTCAGAATAATACAAAATAATAAGTCTACCGGCTGGTCTCTAGGCGTGTGAAACATTATCTCTTTACATACACGACCAAAAAAAATTAAAAATAGGGTGTTCAAAAACAAGGTGCTTAGGAAGATATTTGGTCCAAAAAAGAGGCGAGGCTACTGGGGAGTGGAGTATGTTACACAATGATGAGTTAAATACACTGCACTAATCACAAAACATTGTTGTTGGCCTTTTTAGTTAGACCTAATCCTTTTTAAATGATTGATAGAACCATAATTGGGATCAATATTTTTAAAACCATATAATAATACTAGCATAAGTTCTGCAGTTGCCTAGACTCACCATGTAATGCATTAAGTGGCCACCCCGGGCAACTCTTCTCTTTGCTTCAAGCAGACAAACAAAATTCTTCATTTTATTACTTTCGTCCCCCCAAAAAATCTAATCAAAATTTTCAAATTCTTGCTAGGGATTTAAAAATGTCAGCCCTCTTCGTACTGTAGATATCATGCAATGATTATGATGGACAGACAAACTCTTCATTTTATTAATATAAAATATTGTTATATATACATATATCATAAATGTTTGTTATATCTACTCGCAGCTGAAACACTTCATTGGTTCAAACTTTGTTCGTAATTCATTATCACTAGCGCAACTAACGGCTGAACCAAGTGCCTATAATGCTAAAAACGTTCTGTGCACGATGTTCTGTTGTATATTTTATATTTCTATATTATGCCGCCAGAGTGAATTTGTATCCAACTTCTGATGTAAACAATAGAATAATGCACAAAATGGATGTCAATAGTGAAAAAAAGACTCCGTCTGTAGATTCTCCTGAACCGTCAACGTCAAGTAGTAATGAAACAAAGGAAGAAGAGCTTACATTACCCGGCTACAAATCATTTGATGAATTTATTAAGGTACAAGTTGTTAATTATTTCGATATACAGACTAGTCAACCCCCTCGTGGTGGTTAACACTTAACCAATTTGTTCACTGGCTTTTTTTTGTCTTAGCAAATATCATGTTCGTTACAAGACTAAAAAACTGTATTAAAACTTCAAAATATAAATGTAGTTATATAATTGAAAGTTTAAACTTATTATATGTGATAAAAGAAAAGTTATTCATCAATATGGTCGACCCTAATTTTTTGCTTATAATAGGAACGTCCACCCAGATTCATCATCTAAAACATCATTTACATACCATATATTTATGGTATATACGATTTTGAAAGCCCTGTTTACAAAGTACTCCATATTGCCTTGTCTAGATATAGGCCTGTATCCAAATAGTCTCGAGGGTCCTTAATAGGGATCAGGAAGTTTACATTTATAAGAAGTTTACTCGCATTTGCATGGGGGAGAGTGTGAAAATTATTTTGAAAAAAACCCTCAGTACACCTGATTGAGATTTGAACCTATATCTCCTCGTTGGCAGTCTAGTCTAATGCGAGAGTAGCGCATTAGACCACGTGGCCACCGAAGCGGGTAGATAACATCGGTATTGAGATTGCTTCTAGGGTAGAAAAATGTTCACCAATTATTGAAAATATCATTCTTTTGATTGTGTTTCAGACATGTACTGCTGCGCTGGTTCAGTCAACCCAGTTGTCCAACAAATTGCCTTCTAAAGACAACTGGGAGTATTACATGACCTTCACTTCTTTTCAGAAGACTATGAAGTCTGAAGGAACAAACATTTTACGCACGTGAGTAATTACCGGTAGTTATTTTTAAAAAAATCGTTTCATTACCTTATAATAGCTAATTGTATTTATGATGACACAATACCCTAATCATGGTTTTAGTGTTTTCTATTTGCGCTGCGGGTCCTGCCCACCGTAATTTGTGAGACTTGACTATCCTAACAATGTCTTGTGATAAGTACAGCTTATATAACTCATCATTATGTAACCTATTCCACTCTCCAGTAGCCTCTTCAATTTGTTGGTCCAAATATCATCCTAATCACCTTGTTTTCGATCACCCTAAATTTGATTTTTGTTATGTAAAGTAAGCGACCACATATGGTCACACTTTAAACTAATAATTGGAGTTGTCCGAAACCCTTCGTGAAACCACAATAAATTTAAATGAGAAATTTATACCTGCTAACTTGTGAATGTATGTTTCTACAGTGTGGCCAAGATCTTGTCCAACCAGAAAGTGAAGGGTAACATAAGTCAACGCGATGTGGACGAGCAGTTGGACCTTGTAGTCGATGCTAATGACACCATCTTGGAGCATGTGGTTAGTTAATGAGCTGAGAACAAACCTGATCATAAGAAACAGAACTAACTATGTCGCTATTAGCAGCATCATAGTACAGACCCTGATTTTTATAGGAAGCCCACTTTTGGCCACAAAATTTTTTTGGAAGTCACCAAAATTTGCCACTGTAGAAATAATATGTATAATTTAATTTACTAATTATAAATTTCATCTAAAAATTATCAAACTCTGCCATACTCCATACCAACTTCCCTATGGATTACTGTGTAATTTCTCTTGATATTATTAACTAAGAAGACTAAGAATGTAAATACAACTCTAGATAATATCCCCCCCACCTCCGACTATTTTGGCATTATGAGTTTCCAATTTTTAAATAACGGCACCAGAACCGATTCAAACTATCAGAAGCTCAAACTGCATGGATTAAAAACTGGGAGAAATTAAAATAGTTAGGTAATTAAGTAGGATATTTCTTTTTAAACAGAATATTCTGTTACATGAAGTTGTCTACAAAGGGATGTCGAATCACAGTTACCTGCGCTGGTGAGTACACGGTCTAAACATAAAGCTCATTTCTTGATGTTCAAACTTATTCTGGGTCGACAGAGTTTTCTTGTATGATAAGAATCTGTTGCACAACTTCCTTTGAAGGGGAAGCAAAGCCGTAGGTCATATGTCGATTGTGACATGTAAAAGAACCCTGAAAGATTTGTGAAGATACCTTTCCTGGTAAAATTGGTTGGCCCCTTGTGCAACGGTAGAAAGACTCGGTGAAAATAAATAAGTACCGTAACCATTCATTAATGAAAAGGAAAATGAGATAAACCAACTTCACTTACTTTGGTTGGCCATTAGAAAACTTGCAAAATATAAAATTCTGTTATCTTAAACCTAAAAGAATTTGATTTTGACTTTTTTTTCCCTTACAGGCTAACAACCTTGACGAAATGGATGGCATCCGGCGTAACCCTGAGGTGGAGCTGATCGAGGCGACCATAGCACCAACCATCAGTGGTAGCTGGAACGTTAACAAACAGATGGTATTATTATGATGATTATTATTATTACAGTAGCCCCGTGACTTCTTTGGCGCTGACTGACAGCGCACAGCTGACTTCTGACAGTCAACATTTAGGTATATACCTAAATTTTGACTTTCAGAAGCAACAGCTGCTAAACACATGTTTATGCAGATCATATAGTTCGGCGTAGGGATACATAATTTGGGCTGGTAGCTTTTCAAAGCTGTCAGTCAGCACCAAAGAAGCCATGGGGCTACTTTAGGTCTACTAAACTGTTTGTTTTTCAGTCTAAATGTTGCTTTATCCTAACCATTATTAATACATTGCATTATAAAATAACAGCAGAAAATTAAGAAAATAAACACAAACGTCTGTGTATTGACTTAACTTTTTTTTTTGCCAAGCTTTATAATTGTCGAATCTGAAATTTACTCTTGAATCAAAATGGAGGCAAACAAATATTCAAAGTGAAATTGTGTTTTTCAAAGCTTCGCTCACTCCTGCACAAAATAATTTTCTTCAACGTAAAATAATTTTTATAAAATACTAAACATCATATATAAAAAGTGTTCCTGGGACATCTCTCTCCCACGGTGTATTAATATTTCTCGAAAAGTTGGTACAATGCGATGGTCATGCCGTGTGTAGGATCAAATCACGTTCCCCTGTCAAATCTCTTCTGTGTAGATGGTACCTAACGTGCATCGCCCCAACCACGTGAACCGCTCGAGCACCGCCGCGCCCACCGTGCGTCTGCTTACGGCCAAGAACATTGAACGGCCTCAGGTCAAGTTCAAGGACAGGCTGGACAACAGCTCGACGCCGTTCGAGCCGCGTATCAAAGACAAGCCCAACGCTCTCAAACCTCTCTCCATCCTGCTGGAGATGTCCGAGGACGGAGAATGGTGAGCGGGATAAGTCTTTGTCTGGAGCTTCTTTATATAATTTGCAATGTCACAGAAAATCGGGAGACATGGGTGTTTTTTTTTACAAACTTTTACTTTGCATGTTAAAATTAATATAAAAATATTATTAAAGTTAACTGTAGTATTCTTAAATGTGTTATCATCATCATGAGCAGCTTACAGCTACTGGCTGGGTCTGTTAGGAACATAAGGCTCTCCACCGCCTCTCTCCCTCTCCACCTTTACCCAGTCCTCTCCTCTCTCCTCCACACTCCTCCCTACTCCCTTGGTCTTCCTCTCGGCCTCCTACTCCACCCACCTCCATATCCTCCATCCTTTCCCTCTCCATTCTCCTCACATGACTGTACCTCCTTAGTAGTGTCTTTTCTATCCTCTCCTGGTCCTTCCTCTACTGTTCTTCCTACTTTTCTCCTTTCCCTCTCCATTCTCCTCACATGACTGTACCTCCTTAGTCGTGTCTTCTCTATCCTCTCCTGGTTCTTCCTCTCCTGTTCCTCCTACTTTCTCCTTTCCCTCTCCATTCTCCTCACATGACTGTACCTCCTTAGTCGTGCCTTTTCTATCCTGCCCTGCACCGGCTCCTCCTCCTTTCTTAGAAATCTCATTAAATGTATTATACACACGTAAAATAAAACTGGATTGAATCCCTTGGCAAAAATGATTACTCGGTCTTTTATATGCGAATAATGTTAAGGTGTGTTGATTTTAGTGAGGATTAACGTTATCTAAACTCTACACATTTTTATTTAGGAGCAGACAAAATTATTATTTCCCTAAGATTGTCAGAAAAAAAAATCAATCAAACTATTATAACTTTATTTTTCTTTAAGGTAAACCTCCTTTCACTTTTTGAGGTATTTTGTATAAGTATTTGGAAGAAGTTACAGGAAAGGTGGATAAAAACAAACCCCAAGATGGCTTTTACAATGAAAAGAACAAAACAGTTCATACTTTACACTGCTGCCACTGGACAAAGTGGTAATGGCTGCTTCTTGAAGAAAATCGATCGTCAACGCCCATTCTCTTGGCCTAGGTTTCATTCTTTCGGAACTCATCGGGAGGGAGTGAAATGCTCAATGCAACTTCCTAAAAGAGAAACCCTGAAACACAAAAAGGATAAAAAGGGAATTTGTAAAGAATGATAGGACAGTAACATAGGAACATGTAAAATGAATAACATAACAGGACAAAAACAGGAAGAGGACATTGGATGTGAATATATAATATATATCTTTGAATTATTATTAGCACCGCGTCTTACTACCTGTTCGGTTTATACGCACTTACGCTAATGTGTAATGGTAGGGTGATTGTGAGATGAAATGGAGGACCTACAGTTTAACGTGGGATCCGAACCACGGTGGAGGCCTGGCATTCCCCACATTCACAAGATGTCTTGTCAGAGGTGAAGGAAGGGTTTGGTAATCAGATAAATCTGTGCCGGGACCGAGGATTGAACCCCGGACCCCCAGCATAGAAGTCCGACACCTTACCCCCTAGACCACAAGGTTACCTTATCTCTTTGAATAATACCTCTAATTAGCGATGAGGAAGGTTGAATTTTAGGGGAAGTGTACTTACATTTGTGTAGAGAGAGAGAGAGAGAGAGACAGTGGATAACCATTCAGGAAAATTCACTCCATGTATACCCGACCAGTATTCAAACCTCCATCTCTCTGTCATTGTTTAGGCTATTGCGGGAGTGAAGCGTCAGGGCAAGCAGGATACTGTTTCCTTCTCTCTGTTAAAAGCTATTATATGTATTTCTTTTATTGGCTTCTATTCCTCTTTCTTGTGCATTCTTTTGTTCAATAAAACCTTAGTAAAATCAAAATTTCATTAAAATAATGAATATGAGCGTGTGAAGCCCTTTTTTGCAATTCAAAGTGAACTCGAATCAAACTCAAATCATCTCACTGTGTCTCCTTGTTGCTCTGCCCTTAGTTACAGTCATCCGTATGAGTACGAGCTGGACCGGTTCAAGTCCCCGGAGGATCAGCTCAAGAAGGTGAAGCCGACGATGTACAAATCTCTCGAAGAGACGCCGCTGTTCATGGTGGGGAGGCCGGAGGAACTTGCCGACATGATGGCAGATCTGGCCAAGTACTCGGAGATAGCTGTCGATTTGGAGGTGAATCTCATAAATCTAACTTTAGCCGATAATAAATGTATTTGTTAAGAATCGACTTCTGTGATTTTTTTTTTTCTCCAAACGGGAGAACTGAAAATAAATTTAGCTCGTGTTAATCCAAGATTTTCAATTTTGAATCAAATCCAAATATTGGCTTATGAACTCAAATTGAATATGAATAAAATAAATAATTTAATACAAATATGAATCAAATCGAGATTGAATATTCTATAAATTAAACATTAAATTCAAATTGAATAGTTGGTGAAATTTTATATACACACATATATATTTGAGTCTAAAATAAAACTTATGGGATTGTGGTTAGAATATATAGATTATATTCGTCTCTAACTCGGTTAGATACAAAATAGTTAACCCTAATATACTATTTCTTATTTTTTGGGGTGATACTGTGAGCAAATTAGAAGTTGAAAAATAAATTTCTAATAAGTTTTATTTTTATGATTGGATCCATTATCTCTGTTAACTTCAAATAGCTTAGGTTATTTATTCAAATTAAACAGGGAAAAATATGTGATTTTTAAGGGACTGCGCCAATTATTCTTGAGTGAAAAACCAAATAATGAAGCTAAATATGATTGGTTGATTGGTTTCCAGCACCACTCGTATCGTACGTTCCAAGGCATCACCTGTCTCATGCAGATCTCCACGAGGGACACCGACTATATCATAGACACTCTGGAATTGAGGGACAAACTTCACTGCCTGAACGATGTGTTCACCAACCCCAGTGTTGTCAAGGTATGGGTCATTGTCTTCACCAATCCCAGTGTTGTCAAGGTATGGGTCATTGTCTTCACCAACCACGGTGTTGTCAAGGTATGGGTCATTGTGTTCACCAACCCCAGTGTTGTCAAGGTATGAGTCATTGTGTTCACCAACCACGGTGTTGTCAAGGTATGAGTCATTGTCTTCACCAACCCCAGTGTTGTCAAGGTATGAGTCATTGTGTTCACCAACCACGGTGTTGTCAAGGTATGAGTCATTTGTGTTCACCAACCACGGTGTTGTCAAGGTATGAGTCATTGTCTTCACCAACCCCAGTGTTGTCAAGGTATGAGTCATTGTCTTCACCAACCCCAGTGTTGTCAAGGTATGAGTCATAGGTGTAAATAATATCAAACAAGGGAAAAATAAACACCAATGAGCCTATTGATACTGCCTTTTTTCAGACTGGTAGCTGCTCCCTTCACCACCCTCTCCAAGGACCCTTTAGGATGAGCTAACATCTTACCTCCATTCCACTATAGTGTACAGTCCACTTTTAAAAGAACGGGCTGTTTAGAAATTTCAAAAGTTCTCTTGCAGTCAATATTGATAATTAATTTTAATATATTATGGCCCGACCCTTAGCTCAATCGTTAGGGTGATAATCTACTGAGCTAAGGGTCCAGGGTTTGATTCCTGGCATGAACGAAAAATTAATCATTAGTGAAATGTGGGATTACCCTTTCATATCGACAGATTAACGGCTTGAGGACTGGCTGCTGGGTGTATCCTAATCTGAAGTTAAATTATAAGTCATATGGAGCTACGACAGGCCTGGCTAGCCGGTAGTGGAAACTATGCGGCTCGGATAAAAAACTGGACCAGTCTTGTGATAAAATCCGTAGTTTCAGAACGTGCACGTTAAATACCATATCATTATTGTTATTTTATAGCAAAGGTGATTGCTGGAGATGACATGACTTGATGTATGAACACATCCAAGTATATCCCGTAAGTTTCCTAGTTGTCCCATTTGACGTGTGTCGTCCCTGATGGTTCCAGGTGTTTCACGGTGCGGACCACGACGTCGAGTGGTTACAGAGGGACCTCAGTGTGTACCTTGTCAACTTGTTCGACACTCATCAGGCGGCCAAGGCCCTCGACTTCCCTCACCTGTCCCTGGCGTACTTATTGCAGCACTACTGCAAGGTCACGGCCAACAAGCAATACCAGCTCGCAGACTGGAGGATCAGGTCACTATCGCCTTGTTTTTATCTAGGTCATAAATCAGGCCCCGACTGTAGAGTCGAGTCAAGCTTGGGTTCTTTTTTATATGTCCTATCATTCTTTACCAATTTTCTTATTTCTTCTTCTTTTTTTATCTAGCACTGCATCTTACTACCCATTCGGGTTACTTAATAATTAAGCTAATGGGTTAGGAAAGAGTAAATTGTACCTGCATTTGAGTGGTAAACCATGTAGGAAAAACCACTATTAGTACACCAGACCATGATTCGAACCTCCATCGCTACCGTCGTCAGTTAAGTCTATTGCAAGATTAACACCTTAGACCATGTGGCCACCAAAGGGTATTTTCTAGAAAGTTGCTTTGGATATTTCACATTACCTCCTTAAGAATTTCAATAGAAAAAAAACCCTTGGTCGAAGAATTGGACGGTAACGACTTATTTTCTTCAAGAGGCGGCCATTACTCCTTTGTCCAGCGACAGCAGTGTAAAGTGTGAATTGTGTTCTCATTTGTGTTGTAAAAACCACATTGTGTTAATTCCCTTTTATGTTTTTCTTAGAGTTAGGTTGAAGCCACTATCATACGGATACAATTTACCGTTGAATCTGAATCTTGGGACTAATGATGAATATAAGAGGAAATATAAATTTAATAAAATAATATAAAATACAAATAGTCACTAAATGTTAACATTCTTTCTTACAACCCACTCATAACATTTATACATTCAGTTAAGTGTTAAAACTTAAATTACTGGTCTGGAGTCTGGTTGTTAAGTTTTTCTTGTAATTATAATTGGTTCTGATCAACCAATAAGCAATATTTTGATTTATAAAACAACTTCCTCTTGAGAAATTCAAGGAAAAAATCTTTTTTAAAGGATTTGAGTCTCCAATCTGAAATTTTCTATAATCTTGATAATCCTTAAGGATTCGAGGGTCCCGTCCTTAAGTTTCTATCCCTCTTTCCTATCTTTATGCGTGTGTTGATAGGCCGCTCCCCAAGGAGCTCCGCAACTATGCGCGGGAAGATACTCACTACTTGCTCTACATATACGACACGATGAAGAATGCTCTACTGGACGCGGCAAACGGAAACACCAATATCCTCGAGTCTGTCTTACAGCAGAGCACTGAAATATGCAAGAAGGTAAGGTTTAAATAACATACTCGAGCCATTAGTACACAGGCATATAACCGGAACAGGGGATAAGACGCGGCGCTAAAAAAAATAGAGAGGTGTGTGATTTTATCAAATCAAATAACCAAATTTTGAATTACTATCAAATATTTAATTCTATTACATTTTTGATGGAAGTTATTTTTATTAGTTAATTTCTTTTGAAAATGGTGTCTTATATTTAATTTGCACAGTGCAAAAAACACTACAAAGTATATTATTTGGCATCTCTTCAATATGCTCTAAGTATGAAACTGTAAAATATTATCTAGGTTTGAAACCTCTTAAAAGTTAAATAATAATAATATTTAGCGCCGCGTCCTACTACCCGTTCGGGTTATACGCTTTAAGTACTAATTACTCTAATGGATTAGGAATTGGGAAGGTTGAGTTAGAGGAAGTGAACCCGCATTTGCGTGGAGGGAGAGTGGAAAACCATATAGGAAAAACCACCCCCAGTTCACCCGACCGAGATTCGAACCTCGATCTCCCTGTCCTCAGCAGTCGAGCTCACCACGACAAGCGTGTTAGCCAACTATGCCATCGAGGCGGGTTAAAAGTTAATTAGGTTTATTAAAACTCCTTAAATGTTATCTAGGTTTAATACCCCTTGAATGTTCTCTCCAAGTTTGACACCCCTTAAAGGTGCATGTTAACACCCCCTACACTCTACTCCTTGTTTGTCTCTCTACAGGTGGTAAAATAACCCACTCCTCGTCCCGACCCCCAAGTTTGCTAAAGCACAAAGAAGACTGTCTACAGTAGCTCCGTGGCTTCTCTGGTGCTGACTGACAGTTCACAGTCGACTTCTGACAGGCAACATCTAGGTATATACCTAAATGTTGACTGTCAGAAGTGACAGCTGCTAAACACATGTTTTTACAGATCATATGGTTCGGCGTAGGGATACATAAATTTGTCTGGTAACTTTTCAAAACTTTTACCTGTCACCTGTGAGCTGTCAATCAGCACCAAAGAAGCCATGGGGCTACTGTACCAAAGAGATTAACAGTGAGGAGTGGGTACTAACTGCTAGAGCACAAGTGCGAGCCCTTTGTTTGGTTTCCCGCCCGAAACTTTTCGGGAAAGAGTTAATCCCGCCCGACCAATGGGAATTGATAAATTCCCTAACTTTTCCCGAGGGTTCGGGATCCCGTCCACCCCTTATAATTTCTTTTTTCGATTGTTTGTTTCTGTTTGCTCTGATAATTTTGCTCGTTGTTGTTTCGTGTTAGCGTTATTGGAAGCCCATCCTGACGGAAGACAGTCACATGGGAGTGTACCGGCGCAGCAAAAAGCTGTTTGACAACCAACAGATGTTCGCTCTGAAGGAATTGTACCGGTGGCGGGACAAGGTGGCGCGAGAGGAAGACGAAAGCATTGGGTGAGTGATCGTGTTTTGATTCTCTCTCTGTTACGACTCTCGCCAAGACTTACCTCACAGATATTCCAGTTCAATTTGGATTTTATTAGTCGCTCAAACTCGGCTCAAAGATATTTCCAAAAAAGTTGGAAAATTTTGAATTTAATTTATTTGATTTGAAGACATTATTTCATAATAACTAGGCACTCCATATTTCCTTTTTTCTCTTTAATCATCATCATTAACTTTTTTCCAGCCTGTGGCCGGATCAGTTTGTTAAAATTCCTCCATCTTCCTCTAAACTAGCCTTCCCTCACTCTTCCTCCTTTAATCACTTCCATTCTTCTCCTCTTACATGAACACTTTATACTATCTGCTCCTCCCGTCTCTTTCTTGTCAAAAACAACCTTTATAAAACCTTCGTATAGTTTATAGTATTAATATCATCATCATTATTATTATTGTTATAGGTTCTATCTTATGACTGGTCCATTCTTTTTGTCAGTGAACTTACACCGCCAATGCGCCCTGTCCTCTGCCTCCTCCTTCCTAAACTCCTCTTTCCCTCAATCGTTCCTTCTATGACGTCGTGAAGAAGACAGTTCCTCCTGAGGATGTGTCTGATGATACATAACAAATCAGTTAACTTTGAGGACTAGAGATGTATATTATAATGGTTTATAATCATCCCAACAGATGGGTGGGTGCTCTCTATCGCTTAAATTTGATAATGTGAACGGTTGTTGCGTGAACATGTTGAAGAGCTTAAATTTATACAAGATAATTTATAGGACCAATATAAAAAAACTAATGTTATTTTTATAATGGTTAACTCTTTTTATTTTACAGCACAAATTTAGCATATCTAACTAGGATATGATTTAATGTGAACTCAAAAAAAACTTTCTTTGCAGATATCTATAATTATTTTTTTTTTAGCCCCACGTCTTACTACCCATTAAAGTTATATGCTTATGTTCTAATAATTATACTATTGGGGTAGGTGTGAGCAGAGTTGAATGTGTAGGAAGTTAAACCACATTCGTGTGGAGAGAGCGGTATAGTCAATCAGCAATCTAATCTCTTGCGAGAGTAGCACCTTAGACCATGCAGCCATCGAAGTGAGTTATATTAATAGGTGTTAATGGTGTTCATTCCTGGTTCACTTAAATCTCAAAGAGACTGGACTTAGTAGATTCGAAATTGTTTATTTCACGCTCTCTCGGTCTTTCCACACACCCTCTGTCTGTTCCACACTCTCTGACTATTCCATGCTCTCTCTCTGTCTGTTCCACACTCTCTCTGTCTGTTCCACACTCTCTCAGTCTTTCCACACACCCTCTGTCTGTTCCACTCTCTCTCTGTCTGTTCCACACTCTCTCTGACTATTCCATGCTCTCTCTCTGTCTGTTCCACACTCTCTCTGTCTATTACATGCTCTCCCTCGCTCTATTCCACACTGTGAATAGAGAGGGAAACATCATGATATGTTTGTCGCTGTCAGGTTCATCCTGCCGAACCACATGATGCTCCAGATAGCGGACACGCTCCCCCGGGAGATGCAGGGGATCCTGGCCTGCTGTAACCCCATACCCACGACCGTCAGGAAGAACTTGGTCAATCTCCATCAGATAGTGCTCAAGGCTCGGGAACAACCTCTCACTAAGGTAGGTCGGGTCCAAGGTCAAGGTCTCAAAGAGGATGCCTGAGTGACGTTCTAGGAGCCTTTGGTTTGAGCCCCACTTGGTGAGAAAGAAAAATGTAATCATGCATGTGGTTATAACCGTAACAAGCAAATATAATAAGGTGGTGATTTAATCCATCGTGACACGCTCATTCGTACAATTGTCATCGTACTATTGGCAGAATAAAGCCCTCCTGAGTCGAAGGTGGCTGCGCTATCTGATATCTCGTGATCTAAATTGATCACTCATATGTAGCTGACGATTTCCACACATCAATCACAGACTCTGGCTTAATAAATGTGTGAAGAGTGGCCCTGCGCACAGGATGACTCCTCGTTAGCTCAGTGGCGAGAAGATTGGCATACTAAGTCAAAGGTCTCGGGTTTAATTCCTGTGTTCAGGTGCCGTTTATCAAATTAAAGAATACGACTTAATAAGACATATATCCATAATCCCTTTAATTGAGTGTATCTTGTTCGAATTTCGACCAGAGACATCTGGTGAGTACCGGCGGTACAAGGAGTGACGCAACCAATAGGGACAACACGCTCTCAATCACCCAGACTAGAAAAGGTTGACAAAGAAAACTATTAGGTAGTTTTCACTATTCGAATATCTGCTTTTTTTGTTGTTTTTTTTCCCTGCCCCTCAGACCCGTCCTGATGTTCCCGTGTCTCTTTTAGGATCGTAACGTCTGAGCCGCACCCCGTAGGAACAAAACTCGGAACAAGGATAATAGTTTTGAGCCAGTCCGAGCTCTCTCTCGCTCATACCACTGCAGAAAATAATACTGTCCTTTAACTCCATACATTTTAAAGTTTGCTTGTAAAGAATTTTGTATATATATTTTTTGTTTGAAATATATTTTGAAAACTATTTTAACAAAATTGAAAATAAAATTGATCTTCATAACAACTTTTATTGCCGTGTATGTAGTTCTTGATTAATACAATAGCCCCATGGCTTCTTTGGTGCTGACTGACAGTTCAAAGCTAACAGCTGACGGCTTTGAAAAGTTACCAGACCAAATTATGTATCCCTACGCCGAACCATATGATCTGCAAAAACATGTGTTTAGCAGCTGTCACTTCTGACAGTCAACATTTAGGTATATACCTAAATGTTGGCTGTCATTAGTCAGCTGTGAGCTGTCAGTAAGCACCAAAGGAGCCATGGGGCTACTGTAGTTTAGTGCACGCTTACTACGCCGTTTATTCTGCCTTCATCGGAAACTTTGTATTGAGAGAAGAGTTACAGGAGAGGGGAAGGAGTCAACGATCAGATATAAGAATGGAGGGGGAGGTTATACAAGTTGATGCACCCAAAATGGGATGCCCAGAGGAAGATAAGGACATGTTAGAAGAAGACTCGGAAGGGCGTGTGGGAAACACTGGGAGGCATGAGTCCAAGAGAAAGGTCTAGTGACAGGTGTATAAAGGTAGTGCGTAGGAAAGAGGAGAGGGGGTGGGGAGGCTGGAAACTGTTCATGAGGACATAGGGAGCGAGTGCCAGATTGTGACGAGGGACATGAATGAAACAGTTGAGGAAGTGTTACGATATGGGGGATGGGGAGAGATAAATTAGGAAGGTAAAAGGTTGCTCGAAGTATTTACACAAAATGGAATTAAGGTGGGAAATAGTTGGTACAAGAAGAAACGAGAGAGCCATAAAATTACTAGAAACAGTAGAGATGAGGCGCAAAAGTTTCGCAACAGATTACTTCCTTATAGAAAAGGAAATGATAAGTTAGACTGTAAAACTTTTAAGGCGACCGCCTCATTCAGCTAGAAAGTATCAATCGCTGTCAGCCCACACGGCTTAAGATACTGTTGAACTCTTTCCTATTAGGTCCAAGCTTATACTATGTCCAACCCTTCACCTACAACCGCCAGTTGTCATGTCGATAATAAACAGGGGAAAGAAAACTACGAAACTATTTATCTCAAGGTAAAGAGGAAGGCTTGCTACTATTTCTCAAATATCTTAAAAATTTTATTTTGGGAGCCTATCAAAAAATTACTATATTTGTTAGAAGAAGGATGAATCTACAGCCCATTTTCGTCAAGCCTAGTCTCATAGTTCTACAGGTATGGTTAAAAAGTTGTTAAATGAAATTCTATCAATAAAACTCAAACTATAGGGTTGTTAAGGGAAAAGAGCCCTGTCGGAATCTCTCGTCTTTATTTTGAAATAAGTCTTCGTAGAATCGAATATTGCGCTAGAGCCAAACGTCTTCACAGCAGTTTACCGAGGCGGCCCCCTTAAGGTGATACCATGTGTGTGTCTAGATAGTGACATAGGACGGGAATGTAGGAGAAAAGGAGGGAAACGATAAAGAAGGATAAGAGAGTGGGGACTAAAAGGTTGAAGAGGAAAGAAAGACAAGCAGCTCAATAGCCAAGGTTAAGATGCAAAGGGGATGACCTGGTGGTCTAGGGGTAAGGTGTCAGACTTCTGTGCTGGCGGCCGGGGTTCAATCCTCGGTCCCGGCAAAGATTACCAAACCCTTCCTTCACCTCTGACAAGACATCTTGTGAATGTGTGGAACGCCAGGCCTCCACCGTGGTTCGGATCTCACGTTAAACTGTAGGTCCTCCATTATATCTCACAATCACCCTACCATTACACATTAGCGTAAGTGCGTATAACCCGAACGGGTAGTAAGACGCTGTGCTAATAATAATAATAAGATGCAAAGTGTAGAGGTGAGATGGGAAAGGTTTAAGAAAAGTGAGGCGGGAGCCGTGGGAAGACAAGTTGCTGCATTTCAACTTGTGCAATGGAAGTCCAGTATTATTTATCTCTTGGAGCACGGACGAGACACGTCCTTACCTACCTCCGATTTCAAACTTTGACCTCTTAGTCAGTGTCAATCCAGTCTTTCGTAAGCGTGACGCCTTAAACCGCGTTATCACCAGTGCAGGTTTTATAGACAATCAGCATGCCATCATCAATACAAATAATCGTATACAGGTGCGCGGGATTCCCGCAGGAAAAGGTATTTCCGGTTCCCGACCAGATTGTCGGGACACAGATGCTATAATCTCGAAAATTTCTGGAACTGTTCCTTTATTCCTTAATATATAAAACATTCGGTGATTCTTACATTTTTATGTTCGCTATTATTACTATTTTATATGTGATAGGTATTTATTTAAGTTATTTTGGTCAGTTGATTTATTTTACATCTCACTTAATATTCATTTGACAAACTAAATATTGCAGTGTTTTAAGATTCTAAAATTCTCGTTCTTGTCCCAAAGTAAGGGATTCTAAAATTCTCTTTTCCGATCTCGTCTCAATTGTTGAGTCTCGTTACCGTTCTCGTCTCGAATGAAAAGAACTATATAAATTTCACATATTATAAATAAGTTATCTATATAATGTATTGTAAAGTATTTGCAAAAAAGTAAAAAATAAATACTTAAACAAAATGCCCAATTTGTTGAGTAAATTTATAATTAATTTGCCACCACTGGAGTGAAATGGCAAAAAAAAAGTAATAACGGTTACAATGGGAAAAAATTCACACAATTCTTAATATTTCAGCTCTTTTCAGAATTTTCATCTTCTGGGATTTGAAAACTGGTTGTCTAGTTTTCCATGCCTATTCTAAGCCCATTGAATCTAATCACTGAACGGTGTGTAATATATCGAATGTTTGTGTGTGCAGCTGGTGCTAGAAGAAGAGATATCGCGGGTTAGAGTCCCTGCCCCGTCCTGGCAAAAGATCAACCTCGACGGAGCCCTGCACTGTCCTCACGACTTGTCACGGCTCAGGGATTTCAGGGACGACCTCCCCACCTTGATGGGTGATACTAGTGCGGGGTCAAACAGAGCCCCCTCGCGGACACCGCCGCTGGTCCAGCAGGCCCCATTTGTCACGGTCTTCCAGCCGTTAGAAGCACAGGTTAGTTAAACCGTGGTCCTGAAAGGGGTATATAACTGGTGAGAGTTTGGGAAACTATGCAGTAATTTATGTGTCAATCTAATGATGATTGTAATGTTGAAGGTATTTGTAACCCAGTTGAGCTAATTGTGTGATTGTAATGTTGGAGGTATTTGTAACCCAGTTGAGCTAATTGTGTGATTGTAATGTTGGAGGTATTTGTAACCCAGTTGAGCTAATTGTGTGATTGTAATGTTGGAGGTATTTGTAACCCAGTTGAGCTAATTGTGTGATTGTAATGTTGGAGGTATTTGTAACCCAGCTGAGCTAATTGTGTGATTGTTATGTTGGAGGTATTTGTAACCCAGCTGAGCTAATTGAGTGATTGCAATGTTGGAGGTATTTGTAACCCAGTTGAGCTAATTGTGTGATTGTAATGTTGGAGGTATTTGTAACCCAGCTGAGCTAAATGTGTGATTGTAATGTTGGAGGTATTTGTAACCCAGTTGAGCTAATTATGTGATTGTAATGTTGGAGGTATTTGTAACCCAGCTGTGTGATTGTAATGTTGGAGGTATTTGTAACTCAGTTGAGCTAATTGAGTGATTGTAATGTTGGAGGTATTTGTAACCCAGCTGAGCTAATTGTATGATGTTAAGCTAATGATTATATTGTCTGTATGTTCACACCGCAGCAGGACGACGATTATTCTGATCTAACGATGAAGCCGAGTGAAGTGAAGCAACTGACGTTTGTATGCCCGTACGAGCGATACAAGTTGGTGCGGCCGTACATGGACTCTCAGAACGCTGCAGAGCAGCAGGCTCCGGGCCAAGACTCGGCTCAAGTTCCAGAGGACGAGGGTGATGAGGATAGGATACGCAGGGTGAGGAAACTTAAGGAGGGATGGGCAAGGATACAATCTAATTTCTTTCCTGTGTGTGTCTTTTGTTATTCCTTTTACATGTTCCTATTTTAGTGTACTATCATTTTTTACAAACTTCCGGTCCCCCCGCACCCCCTTATTTTTGTTTCTTCTTTTAGAAAATTGTGTTGTGTTTCACACTCACTCATGATGATTCCTGATAGAATGAAACCTAGGTGGGGGGATTGGATGGTGACAATCGATTTTCTTCAAGAGGCAGCCGTTACCTCTTTGTCCAGTGGCAGCAGTGTAAAGTGTTAACTGTGTTCTTCTTTTCATTGTACAAGTCATTTTATTTTCATTCCTTTTATATGTTTCTGTCCACCTTTCTTGGAACTTCTTCAAAATATAATACAAATACAACGGTCTTATAAAGAGAAAACAGGTTTTCCTTACAGAGATATATTAAAAAAAACATGTTTACTTAATTTGAATTAGCGTGTAGTTAAATATATTTGATAAGAGTTGTGTAAAAATTAGGGATGACACCCTCGAATCCCTATAGATACTTGAAATTTGAGGATTCGAGAAAATATTCGCTTGAATCCTTTAAAAAAATATTCAATTCTTCAACCCAACTATGGTAAAAATTAAGCACAAATTAAGGTTAAAACACTAATACCCACATTTATTACTACTTCCTGTGGAAGATGCAATGAGCATCAAAATATTGAAGTATGTGGCAATATTTGCTAGTGTTTTTACTTTAACTTGTGCTTCATTTTTCTAGAATTGTATCATATTTATTTAATTATGTTTAATAGTTTTCTTAATGCACTCTATATCATATACTTAACATTCATTTTACACAACCAATCACAATGATCGGCAAAGTCATGTTTCCAACGCTAATAAATTAATTATAGCATGTTTACTGCGTCATGAAAGTCAAAGAAAAGTCACGATATTTTGGTCAAAAAGTCACGAAAATATGTCGAAATTCACGCCATCCACTACCCACGATGCCACGCGCTAGCCGCAAGTTGTCTGGCTGGTTGTTTTTATTGTGATACCGAGAATAAGGTTAATGTTTGCCATCTAGTTGAAGTTTAATGTTGCGTGTGAGTGCATTATATAATGTTCGACCGTTTACCGAAGGAATTTTGCGGTAAAAAATCACTAATTTTTGTTCCTCCAACCCGGTAGACACCCTGAATGAATTATGTTATGTTTCAGATAAGAGACCATTTCTTTAGAGTGAGCGCTGTGGCCGTGAAGAGTGAACCGGAGCCAGTTGTCAAAGAGGAAAATGTGGAGCCCCTCAGGAAACAGGTGAGCAGGTCTTGTGCAACCATTGTTGCGTCTCTAAACTGGTAGGGATGTGCACAGTCCACGCTTTCAATTCGAAGCTCAAATTGAATATATGAAATATTCTCGAAGACAAATATTTTTTTACATCCATATACCTTATAATCTAACTTAAGACTAGGACAGACACAACATCCAGTCCGCGCCCGTTTTAATTTATCATTGTGAAAGGGTAAAACCATATTTTCATCAATGGTACATTTTCGGTCACACCAGGAATCGAACCCGGGACCCTTAACTCAGTAGGAAGACATGCTACCAACTGAGTTAAACGTCAGACTCGATGCTGAATCTAAGATTGAATATTTTTTGTTAGTTATTAAATTTTCAAATATTAAGTTGTGAATATTTAAACTACTTTATGCATTAAGATCACTTAGACTTGGCTACTTTTTTTATTGCACAAATGTTTGCGATATTTAATTTAATTTAGCATGTCATCACAAAATGCAATTTAATTACTTCTGATTTTTTCAATACGATATGTAATTTATATAACAGCTCAGAATGGAAACTGAAGTAATTGAATATTTTTGTTGGCAAAGTTTCATATTTGAGAAAGAAAGAATTTTTTTTAGTTAAGTGCAGTTGAAACTTATATTTTGCTTTAAGCGCAAGCTTCTCACACCCTTCTTTATACTTTTTGGGCTAATTATTTTGTGTAATTTCGTCGCCACATAATGAACCATTATTATTAATTGTCGAAAATATTAATAAAGTGTATGTTACTTTTGAATTTAGTAATTTCACAAATCTCAAAAATCACATGACCTTTGATTTAAATCATTTTAAATGATTGAAACTATAGATCCCCACCCGTCTGTACTTGGTATTGTTTGCACGATTAGCTCACAAAGAAGCGCAAACATCCTGAGACCGACACTTACAACGAAGGGGAAGAAGAACAAGCTTCCTCAGTCTTGCAGCCCAGACAGAAACAAAGTAGGATAGAGGAGCTCGCCGAGACGGACGGCAAGGTCGAGCTCCAAGTCTGCAGAGACGGACGAGACAGTCTCCAAGCCCTCCAAGAAGAAAAAGAACAAAAGGAAACGACAGGACATTGTCAACAACGGTCATGATCAGCCTCCACAGAAGAAGGCTGCGTTCCAACCATTTGACTACAGTCAGGTGAACTATGACAGGTTCCAAGGAGGTTCAAGGAACGCCGCCAACTCGACACCTCGCAACTCTCGCGGAAGAGGCAGAGTAAAGGTAAGGATTTTTTTTTTCTAAGGATGCCAAAACTCGATCCCCTCGGCCCTTATCGGTATCGAAAGATTCGAGAACCATTTGAATCCCAGTAAATGAATGTTCTAGCGTCTAAACGCAACGGCAACATTCTGAATCTGGTATTTTTCATTTAAGTACATTTAAAACTTTCCGGTTCTTATTTTAACCTTTGTATTTTTTTTAAATTCACCCCTATAAGTGTAAAAACGTGTTGTTCTTAAATAAGCACGAGTCTGTGGAAATAGCAGGATGCGTAAATTAATAGTGGTAGATACCGCACATGAAAACCGCAGGATAACCGGCGAGATGGTTAAGGATTTGACAGTTCCTCCCCTATTTTTACTATATTATTATTAGCACCGCGTCTTACTACCCGTTCGGGTTATACACACTTACGCTAATGTGTAATGGTAGGGTGATTGTGAGATGAAATGGAGGACCTACAGTTTAACGTGGAATCCGAACCACGGTGGAGGCCTGGCATTCCCCCACATTCACAAGATGTCTTGTCAGAGGTGAAGGAAGGGCTTGGCAATCAGATAAATCTGTGCCGGGGCCAAGGATTAAACCCCGGCCGCCAGCGTAGAAGTCTAACACCTTACCCCTAGACCGCCAGGTCACCTATTTTTACTATACACCGAGACTTTTGAGAGGATATAGAAAGATAGTTTTCAAACTATACGGGGTGTGCAACGATACCACACTCTCTTGTTTCAGGGCAAGAAGAAGTTCTCCGGCAAAATGAACCACAAGTCCCTCTCCTACAATTCCAAGAAGGATAGATGGTGAATGTTAACTGGAGGCAGATGTTTTACGCCAAATAAACAGAAGCCAGGTGTCTTTTTGACAGAATGCTGCTTTACTCAACAGAGTTTATTTAACATATGTTGTTTTCTTTATCATCCAATTTAAATATTATATTGTTTCAGTTAATCACATTTGCATATTAAAAAAAATATATTGGTTTTAAAAAGAGATAAAGATACTGGGGAGTGGATGATGCTACACAATGATGAGTTACATACCATGTACTCATTAAAAAACCTTGTTAAGATAATCATATGCAGATGAGAGGATAACATTAGAATTGACATGAAAGAGATAGGGTGTAATGAGGTGGACTGGATAAAACTAGCTCAAGATAGGAATAAGGCGTAATGAGGTGGACTGGATAGAACTAGCTCAAGATAGAGATAGGTGGCATATTTTTGTAAGTGTGGCAATGAACTGTACAGATCCTAAGGCTGTAAAGAAAGAAAAAGCTTTTTGTTTTTTTTTATGTAACAAGAATTTCCTCCTTGCTGAAACCCTCTCCTTTCTTTAGTAATGATGCTGGAAGAAGATACAGGAAAGAGGAATAGGATCTAACACGGTTAAAACCATATCTTAGTTTAAAGATACAAACGAACTTTAGAGTGCTTCCATTGATCCGAGGTAGTGGCTGATATTTGGGATGTACACATCTAAAGCACTCTCACTCAGTGTGCTGTGTTTGTTTTCTGCTTAAAGAATTTTTTTTCCCAATGAAATGTCAAGAAACATAATTGAAACCAATATTACACCATCGAAAACCAATCACATATAATCAAATTAATAATACAGTCGATCCTAGAAAAGTGAGACCAATTGCCAGGCCCCGTCATTTTCACCTCGGAAAACCTGTGTAAGTGGGAGTTGTTTTTCATATCCGAACCTCGATAAGAGAGAGTTTATTCCAGGAATTGCATCGCAATTGTGCATGTTTTGACAGGTCACACGAACACACACGTGGTTTTTGTTTCTCCGCAAGGGGTTAGTAAACCAAAACAAATTAGTTTTTAAGTGGCGATCACCGAGTGAAACGTTGTCGCGTCTTCGGGATGTCTAAGTGAATAATTAAAGTGTTATTGTCGAGTGATAAATTTAAAATTGTGAGGGCAGGAAGTCACGACGTGAGATTGGCTTGCTGGAGATCATAAAATACAAAGATCGACACAGATTACTTTAAGTTTAACATTGTTACACAATAAAGATTTTAGATAATTTATTATTTTTTGATTCCCCACACATTCCTCATCCTGTTTCCGGTGTTTTTTTTTAGACCTTCGTGAGAGAAGGTGCTGGATCTGGATTAGTGAAAACCTCTTTAAGGTTGGTCCCTTGAACTCTCGTTATCCAGGTTCGTTTCTGTATTAAACTAATTGAATCATTAATTTTATTAAAGAATTGAAAATGCAATACCTCTTACTATTATTTTCACTGTTATCCATGACCAAATAACTAGTTGCTTTAGTTGAATACGGTAGTGCAACTATATTTGTGTCCAATTGGCTAAACGCAAGCCAACCAACGCAACTACATAAACTCAGGGAATGGACATTGTTCATATCCTTCTGGTGAAACTGATATGTTCCTGTACGTATTCTCTGATTAACATAATGAAACTATGCTTTATATTGAAAAATGAAGCCTTGATATAGGTAAAGTCTGTTCAGCTTTTGAATTGTTTTCTGAAAGGCCTTTTCCTCTACCAGAATTCTATTATATAGTAGGATATTGGTAGGAAAAAAGACCTTTCAGAGAGTAATTCCTACCATGAATGAAGTATATCGAACCCGGGACCTTTGTACACCAATGCTATTTGATCACTAATTTAAAATAGTTGAATTGTTGCGTAATGGTTTGGCAATGTAAAGTGAGTGATAGTGTAGGAAGCCAACCTGAAAGGGTAGTTGGGTTAGGACTAGATATAAAGATGCTTTACATTTGAGTGATACTGGTCTTGAACACATTTAAATACAAGGTTAAAAACCACAGAAATATCCGGGTTCATAAAGTAAACTTGTTCGTAACAGGACTGAACCGATTCTTAGTGGACTATTGATGGTTTGATTCTAGGGACATGCAAGAACCAGTTTTTCAATTTAGACTAGAATATAGAGTATATTGAATGAGACATGAGAAAATGTCCTTTTTAAGTTAAAAAATTATGTTTATTAAAGTATAGTTTATTGAGTTCCTTTTTGACATGAGCTGGCACTTGATTTATGTTGTCATATATATAAAAATAAATATTCATTCAAACACTTGAGATTCCTGAAAAACATTTTAAATGCAATTAATAAAATGGTGATAGCTAGGCAGCCTATTTTTTAGTTATTCACAGTATAGGAAATAATAAATTCCTGTTTGCTTATAAAATTGAAAGCTTCTTTTTAAGTTTAGTAAAGATAGAACAAAAATTGACAATTATAAAAATGGAGCAAAAAATGTTTTTATTTATCTCAATAGATATTGATATATCTTTGCCAAAACTTCATCACTAATTTCTGGCGAGCTAACATGTGTAGGATCAGTTATGAAGTTTGTTTGAATTTTTAGTTTTGAAGACTTTTAGTGTTCAGTAAATTAATGACTATAAAAATAGATCAAAGTTTCAGTCCAAATTTCACATACAATAATATTTGGAAAAATAACGAAAATAAATGTTCAAGAATATGAAATTCTAGGTTGAACCTAAGAATCAAAATTGAGAAAAAAGGGTCTCTTGATAACTCTAGATTGTGGTTTTTCTTCATCTTTAAATCGTGAGACCAGGAAAGTGGAGGCCATGGGTAAATGAAATTTTAGTATTATGTAACAAGGATAGGAAAGAATTTTGAATGATGGAATAAAGTATGTAGTGAGAAGAGAGGAATTTTACAAACTTAACTGGCCAAGGCTTGAAACGGATGATGAAAGTGTCTGCAACCATTGATTAGTTTCCTAATGTTTCTGTTGAGACCAATGTATTGAGCTTAGCGCTGGTTGCATTTGTGAGAAACAGGATTAGGAATAAAGTTATCTGGGAAGGAGTGGGGTACAGGGAGTACATGAGATAGCAGAGGATACCAAAGAAAGTGTCGGCAATAAAGTATGTAGGAAAAAGATCACATGGTAGGAGCAGTTAACAGAAAGTGGTAGTGAGAATAGAATTTTTTTTTAAATAAGAGAAAGGATGTTGAAATGATAATTGACTAAATATTTATTGTACCAAGATTGCTCTAAAGAAACTTTCCAATTTGAAAAATACCCCCCCACACAACCCTCTATTATATGAATTGTTTAATCTTTTACAAGTAGAGGATAACAAAATAGGAACACTCACTCTACATCAAAACTAAATTAAAACTACAAATCAATTTTAATTTTATTCATAACAAAACAATACAATCTACTTAAACAAATATTTATGAATAACTATTTTGCATTGGTAAACAAACACTCGACCAGAGATGAAAAAACAGGATCTAACAATTCTACATATCAACAGTTTATTTACAAAATGTCATCTCTATTTTACAGACTTGACTTGACACACAAAGATTGAGAGGGGTGGGTCAATTTGCTCTTATCAAGATGCACCATCATTCACACCTAAAAACTCGATAGTATTTGTGAATGAACCAAGTTGAGACAATCTGGAATGAATAAAATGACTCGACACATCAGATTTATTCAAGTTTTGCAACCACTCGAGCCAAGAGCAACAAGTTAACATTCAGACATATGACGGGTCGTTTTGGGCCAACAATTAACATTTATAAAAATAAGTATTCTTTACATTCTGCCTTTCATATCAAGAGTTTAAATCAAACAGAACATTTGAGTAGAGGCCATTAAAGTCTGATGGCAAATTTTGATAAAATCTTTATAAACATTTTGTATTAATTACTTTATCTTGTGGTGTGCAAGGCCCACTTTTCAAATTCAAAGTCAAATCAAGTTTTCACATTTAAAAAATTCTAGAATAAGATTAAATCTTAGATATTATATAGCATTTTTAACATAGTCATAAAATTAATTAATCAGATAATGTGACCATTCCATAGTTGGACTTAGTGCGGGCCGCTTTACTAAATAGAAGACGACATCCACAGAATGGAATGGGCCAGTTTCCCATTTTAAACCACTCATTCCATTCTGGTCTAGGTAGGCGTCAACTTGCGTTTAGTATAGCGATGCACTTGAGGTGAACTAAATCTATACTACATGCAAGTTATATTTTAGTCCTGACAACATTAATTTGAAACGTACATAACAGCACCGAATGGAAAAAAACATACATACAAACGTGTATTTTAACTTTATATATTTTTATTGGTGAAGCTTCTTATTTGTGGAATACATAATTTTTATTTCTGAATCAAAGTTGAAGCGCGCATACACACCCCTTCTTGTTTCTAACATTCAAACAACTCATTTTTACATCGCATTCAGACAAGTCAATATTTTAAAAAATTAACAAAAACGCACAAAGAGAAGAGATTGAGCTTTCGACTCCTGGCAAGCACACAGTGAACCTGCTCTACACTTGACACTACCGCACTTGTTTCAGTCCCGCTGTTCAGTCTAGAGCGCTCACATTCCCATACCGCCCATCCCTCCCATTCCGCCCATACCACCCATTCCTCCCATACCCCCGCCACCCATACTGGATTCCTCCTTGGGGAGCTCCGTCACCACAGCCTCTGCAGTGGTCAATAACGACGCTACGCCCGCTGCGTCTGTAAGGGCAGTCCTCACCACCTGAACAATCAACAAGAGACCGATATCACGATTTGTGTCCAGTAAACATTTTCAAATTCATGCACCCAACATCTTTTTACAAAATTTTACTTAGGATGTCTAAATTACTAATGTTTGGTTGCAAAATTAATGGGATATTTTAGACATATTTTTAATTCCCTGACTTTTCCTTATTTTTAGTTAAATTCCCTGACATTTCCCTGTTTTACCTGTCATCCAAAAATTCCCTGACTTTTCCAGGTTTTCCCTGTCTGTAGCCACCATGAAATTAGTATCAACATATTTTTAAAGTTCATTTTAGCACATTATTGTTTTTTATAAATGAGCAAAATATATCAACAAACCAAAACATGTTAGGTGCCTTAAAAAATGAATACATGTATCACACCTTACAATGGGAATGGTGGTATCCTGCGTAACTTATTTTATTTCCCTATAAAACGATATTAAAGTGCCTAAAGTTCACACACCTTTGTGGGATCGATAATTCCCTTCTCGATCATGTTGACATACTCATTGTTAAGTGCGTCGTAGCCGTGGTCCGTCCCGAGGTCTTCCACTTTCGAGACAACTACCGCGGCATCCACGCCGGCGTTCTGGGCAATCTGCATGCACGGCATCCGCAGCGCCTTCCGTACGATGGCGATACCTGGCGACACAGCGAGGTCCAATTGAAGGTATTGTATTAATTGTTAAAATGTTAGTGTTTACATATTTAGCCATAAGATGATATCACAGTAAGTGGTTTAATTATTTTAAAGTTCGATACCTTAGCTCTCCCTAATAATCTCAAGAGTCCTAGATTTGATTCTCAGCATGGCCGAAAATAGTTTATCACTACTGAAATGTTGGTATTATTCCCTTTCACATTATCAATTAACAACCTCAGGAGCTGGATGTTGTTTCTGTTTCAGATTCAAGTTAGTTTAAAAGTCATGTGCTAATATAATCGGTCAGTTCGGAAAGTGCTTGTTAATACCATTTTTTTTATATAATTGGATAATAATGGTTATGTAAACACTAATTTTTGATATGTATTAATAGCAGGAATTTTATTTTCAAAGTTGGTGACTATTCAAAGCCAAAGTTTTCAAAGCTTAGGCCCCCTTTAATCTCAAGACAAGAAATTAGATGTCACAATAATTCTACAGCCATGTGAGATGAGTGGAGGAGATGAGTATAGAAGTGGAGGAAGTGTGGAGGAGAGGAAGAAGATGATATTTTATTTAATCTAGTTCTGAGGTCAGATACTTAATAATCGCTTCGTACTTTTGATCACAGAAGTCCCAGCTCGACCAACCCCAGTTAAGAGTCGGGAGCAGAGGAACTCAAATCCTCGGCCTACAATATCATCATTCCTCGAGAAATGTATTTTATTAAAGATACTTATTTGCTCTAATATCTAGAGATAGGTCAAATATTATTTTAATCTCGAATCTTTCAACGTTTAAAGATGTACAATTCTATAGTATAATCAAAGTATTTTGAAAAAGATGTTAAAGGCTTGGCATCAGTGACACAAACAATTTAGTTTGTCATACCTGCTGGTTTTTATGTCATAAAAAACAAAGATACCCCCTTTTTACTATATTTTATTAGGCATATATTAATACAATTCTGCCTTTTTATTTGTAATGTTATTTTCCCCAATCACACAAGTCTATATAGTTAGTTACTAATTGCTTAAAAGTTGAAATTTTTTTTACGTATCTCACTCAACTACTTCTAGCGAGAATATGACAAAATACCTGTCTGCTGGTCGTCGTTGGAAGGTTTCAGGTTGTCCAGGGTCGGGATGCAACGAAGGAGAGCAGTTCCACCCCCGGGGACTATGCCCTCTTCCACGGCGGCCCGAGTGGCATTCAGGGCGTCATTCACACGGTCCTTCTTTTCGTTCACCTCCACCTACACAAACCGGTTTGGAATAGTTCATTAGCAGAAAATGTTCGACTTTTGTGGGCAATGCTCTAGGTCACTCAATAGACCGAGGTGATGACAGCTTACCTCACTAGAGCCACCCACTTTGAGCACAGCGACGCCAGAAGCCAAGCGTGCCAGTCTCTCTTGAAGCTTTTCCTTCTCGTACTCTGACGTTGTGTTTTCTATCTGGTCACGAATTTGTTCAGCGCGGCGCTCAATGTCAGACTTGTTGCCTTTGCCCTGGAATTAATCACGTTCGGGTCATAATGGATTCACATTGCAATCTTTCAGGAGTAAGGACGGGTCATTCAAATCTTTAAATTCCGCAGGATATTAGAGACTAAAAAATATAAAAGAAAATGATTTTTCAAATTTTGACTTGGAATTTATTTTAAGGGTGTATAACTATTTAATGGTGATTCAATCCCAACATAATTATAGAACAAACCTAACAACCAAACCCCAGATCATTAAGTTAATATTTATCTGAATGAATGTTATAAAGACAGCAAAATATGTTTTTACGAACTTTTACTAGAACATTAAATTGAATATAAACATTTTTAAAGTTCAATGTAGATGTTCTTGAAATGGAATATTCACTTTTTAAATACAAATAATGTTCAATCAGATCAAAGTTAACGAGAATTCAGTATATTAAAAAATACATCTTTTTATTTAGTAGCAGACTTTTTATATATTTTTTTGAAAATGTCAGGGGAAAAGTACCAAATGCAATATAGCATCTTTTATTAAAAAAAGATATTCCTATAGCCAATAAAGTTCCCATTCCAGAAACATCTGTAAAGAAATAAAATATTATTTATTTTGGTATTTAATTAATCATATTATGACTATAAGGTAACTATTTTAAATTTAAGAATGATAAGAATTTGCCGTAATTTTCCCATCTATGATTTTATATTACAGGTTTTAGCTGAAAAAAGCATTCTATTTAGTATTTACCTGCTTAATACCAAATCATATTAATGAACACAAATTAGGGTTTCAATGAATTCATTATTAAAAAATCAAGTTTTCTATTTTAAGAACTAATTGTTCTCACTATTTAAGGTACATTTGGTTTCTAATTCTATCTTGCAAATAGGGTCTAAACCGACCTTGAGAATGAGCGTGTCGTCCTTAGTGATGACAATCTCCCCCATTTGACCCAGGTCGGACAGTTGGACATCCTCCAGCTTGAGTGTGTTGGACTCGTCCCCAAACACGACCCCTCCCGTTGCTATGGCGATGTCCTGCAGAGTCGCCTTGCGGTTATCTCCGAACCCTGGCGCCTTCACAGCTGCCACTTGCAGGCCAATCTTGAGACTGCGTCACAAGTCGACAATCTCACCATCTTTTACCTCAACTTTCATTCAACAGTATTGTAGCTAGGGCACTTTTTAAATGTGTGGCCGAGTTTAAGTGAAGTAAAGTCGAAGTAGAAGATTTTGTTACTGTCAAATAGTACTATTTTTAATTTTTAATTTTTAATTTATTTAGTTCATTGAGGTAAAGCGTCTCTCAACACTGACTAGTAAGCTAAGCGTCCCGAGTTTGATTCCCAGCATGACCGAAAATTTATCGTCGAGTAAAATATGGGTTTACCCTTTAAAAAAAAATATATATATATACACACAAAAACAAAAATCTAACCACTTCTCGCGTTTCCTACACACCCACCTTAAGAACAAGAACAGTGACATAAAATGCTTAGTTTCCCGCGAGGTTGTCGGCTTACCGATTGACGACGAGCGTTGTGAGCGCCTCCCCGTCCAAATCCTCCGCTACAATGATCAGGGGCTTCCTCTGGGAGTTGGCCAGCTCCAGAGCGGGGATAATGGACTGCACACTGGAGATCTTCTTCTCGCTCAGCAGGATGTATGCATCTTGGTACTCCACCTTCGCTCCTTTAGGAGACATCACCGAGATTATCAGTGTGTAATAAACATAGCAAGCAGTAAGGGTCATCCATAAACCATGTTGAGGGTGGGAGGGGTGTCAACAAACATAATAGAAAGCATTATGTGGTTTATGGATGACTTCCGGAGTGCTGTGCATTCAATTAAATGTAGATAGATCTATCTGAATTTTAAGAAACACTTGTAGGGGCGTAAGTAGTAAAGGACAAGTGAGAGCTAGTTCACAACAAAATATAAATACTGCCCTTATTTAAAATGACAGAGATTACCTTTAGTGGTGTTAATGAAGTAAGGAGATATGTAGCCACGGTCAAACTTCATCCCTTCTATCACCTCGAGCTCATCAAGGAGGGTTTTACCATCCTTCACCGTGATCACACCCTCCTTGCCAACCTAACAAACAAAACAACATCAATCATCAGACTATTGATACAACGGGAGAAGTGCTACAAGCCTATGGAAATACCATATTTTCAACTCGAATCAAATATTTAACATTTAAAAAAATGGTCAAACCCCAATTTGGACCCTCAAATTCTTAAAAGGATATTTGAGATTCAAATCATTAAAAAAACAAAATCTTTCTCCATTTTTCAAATTAAATTTGTTTTAGAGCTCTAATACTTCTTAGCGGTAGTTCAGAAACAATTATAATTATGAGCTTCCAACCAGACCCCAGACCGGTAATTTAACACTTAACTTAATGTATGAACATAATAATTCATGTTATTATAAGAAAATAACATCCAGTTACTATTTGTTATTTTATATTCATCTATTATATTTATATTTCAAGTTATTAATTATTTTTTTGCAGGATTCGGATTTGAAAATAATTGATATGACCCAACTGATATAATTTTAATAAAAAAAGGGCACAAAACAGCTGTATCGGGTTAAACAGTGAAAGGAGGAAGTTGGCCACGCCCTATTGCTCTATTTTCAATGTTTATATTAATTTAAAAGAAAATTAAACAGCCCCAAAATAATGACAGATTAAAACGGAGAATATTATTACTCTAATGAAACCAGTTTCTATCAGGTCAAATCGTGCCCGGCAATTTAAGATAAAACTTTTAACGCCAAATCTGTAAAAGGTTATAATGAATGTTTTAAAAAGCATATGTTTTTGCTTAAAAAATATTTTTTTTTAGAATTAAATTTTGAATTTGTCCTTCAAATCATTTTATAGGTTTAGAAATTGGAAATTTTGAAGCTTCTAGAGTGCATTTACCCTTTTCATGGCATCAGAGATGAGGCCTCCAATCTTACTGTCGCCGTTGGCAGAGATGGTGGCGACCTGCGCTATCTCCTCCGGTGTGGTCACTGGTCGAGAGAGCGCCTTCAGGTTTTCCTTGATAGCGTCCACAGCCATCATCACTCCTGTGACACCCAAACACACAGTGTGAATATATGTACCAATTTAAACAAGTTGTGAATGAAAGATAAGATTAGCAACTTATCCTTTATGGACTGTATGTTACTTTCTTATGACAAGGGGGAGTGATGTACCCTGAAAATTACATTATTGTATGTTTTGTTGTGTAGGCCCCTACTTTGAGGCCTTCAGTCATCTGCTAAGTGTGTAGAGCTCGCCCTTATATCTTTTTCAAACAGGGTGGCTACAGAACATATTTTACAAAATTCCCCGACTTTTCCAGGTAACATTTTTTAATTTTCCCAGACTTTTTTTCCAGTTTTAATGGTGGATGATGACTTATTTATTATTGATAACATATTTAAAAAAATTATTTCATCAGTTATTTTAAAAATTAAAATTATTTTATTTAGGTATTCACTTTGTTTGGTTGCATAATTAATGGGATATTTTAGACATATTTTTATTCCCCGACTTATCCTTATTTTTAGTTAAATTCCCTGACTTTTCCAGGTTTTCTGTCTGTTGCCACCCTGTCCAATTTTTACAGACTCCACAAACATGGGTTGAAGTATTAAAACTGGGCAATTTGGGACCTTATCTGACCGCTAGGAAAGTCGCTAAATATACTTTAATTCCCATCATTCTTTAAAAATGTCCTTTTCTTTCCCCTTTCAGGAAGTTATGCTGCGAGTTTTACTCTCCCGATGAGTTCTGTTTGAATGAAACTTAGGTCGGGAGGTTTTAATGGTAATGATCAATTTTCTTCCAGAGGAGCCATTACCCCTGTCCAATGGCAGTGATAAGTGTATCACTATTGTATAAAACATCGTATCTTGGCAATATCTTTTCCTTCAGTAAGGGGCCTAGTTAGGAATGGATATTATTTACGTTAAACTTTAGGTGCTTTAAAATATAAACTAAACTAATATAGAGACAAGTAAAGCAAGCACCTCTTCGGATCTCAATGGGGTTGGCCCCGCGGCTTATCTTATCGAAGCCTTCCTTGGCGATGGCGCGGGCCAGAACGGTGGCCGTGGTTGTCCCGTCTCCTGCTTCTTCGTTGGTGTTGTTGGCCACGTCTTGGACCAACCTGGCCCCGATGTTTTGGAACTTGTCCTTCAGTTCCACCCCCTTCGCCACGGTTACCCCATCCTTGGTGATCTTGGGACTCCCCCAAGACTGCTCCAGAATAACATTGCGACCCTGCACACCATGATAGTTAGCACTCGCTCTTGACATTATTACTGAAGAGACTTTTCTAACACTATTAGATCCAGCATCAGATATGTTAGACTTTAATTACATTTTTTATGGTTTAAAACATAGGCCCTACAAAATAATTTAAAAAATGATTGAAACCATAAAGTACATTTTGATGAGTTATGTTTTAATATTGCTAGCCAATTCTAACTCAACCAAACAATAGACATACAAACCAAATTAGGGTTCAGTTCCTACATGATGCAATGAGTCTATCCTGTTGCAACTTTTGACCGAGATGTTGTTATCACTGTTTATAATTTGAAAATTAGATTTTAAAAAGTTGTCAGTCTCAAGAACTAAATATTTATTTGTGAGTAATGACATTTAGTCGGGTTTTGGGTGAAAAATCAATAACTGGGGAAAAGCGAGAAAGGACTATTTAGATGCCAGACAAGAAAAAGTTAGAACTTAATTTTGATGGGAAAACTGAAAATAGTGGGGGACCTAATCTTTGGTTCGCTTAAATATTGATAAGGCTAGTAACATCAATAGTCATATGATTCAAAAGTAAACAAAATCTATTTTTCATGTAAAATAGAGAAACAGCATAAATAAAAAGATCATGTAATCAATGTGAACCTTTGGTCCCATTGTAACAGCGACTGCATCTGCTAAAATATCCACGCCTTGCAGCATGAGTGCGCGAACTTCGGGGCCAAATCTAACATCCTTCGCATAAAACCTTGCTGGAGATATGCATAGTGACGCAGTAGACCTTAGTACCCTTGGAAGTCTGTACATCTGAAACATGTTCACAAATATAATTTTTTAGTCTAATCTAAAGTATATGAATAAAAAAGACAGACCTATGACAAATATAAAGCTTACTTATTTGGTATCATTGACTAAAATATGTGAAATAATATTTTATCAAAATATGAATGCTCTTTCATTTACTTTAAATAGCAACTATTAGGAAGAAAATATTCAAAGTGCCGGTCAGCGTCTATAAAAATTAGGAATAAGTTAATGCTAATCAAGACTACTCGATGAATGCTTAGGCAATATCTAATAGCGGGAATATGTTATATATCAAATTTACCTTGAAATGTTAAGTAAATAATTCAATTTATTGAACCGAAGACTCAAAACGACATACACCTTCAAGAAGTTCGATCAAAGAAGAACAAATGCTATGCACATGGCCGGATTTCAATCTTTTGAAATGGATAGAGCATAATATATTTACATTTAAAACTAAACTATTCATTTATGTCTAGTAATAGTTAGTCTAGGAATTAATCATTAATAATATTACTTATTATTATTATATAGCTTTTCAAAACCAATATTTATTTATTTTACAATTACTTAAGAAAAACAATATTTAATGCCTACTATAGGGCCTCAACTTCTGGAAAGCTCTAACAGGGGATGATGTAATCATGTATTTCTATTTAAAATAAAATAAACTATTATATTAAATACTTTAATTTAATATAATATATATTTTTTCAACTTGTTTTATATTTCCTTATCTTATTATAAATAATTTAAAATGAGTACATCTTGAGTCATTTTACATTGACAACATATATTGTAGATACATCTTATTAAAGCATACAGAAAGGTGTTAAATCCACTCCACTACATGAATCAGGGGTGACCAGTATATCTACGAGGTTTAATTGTTATTTTTAAGTCAAGAATCTAAAAATTGACAAAAATTCTAAATATATTTCATTTACAGATAAGATGTTGGATTAAATTTAATAAATTTATAGCGTGTATTGTTCATAATTGCACAGCTATTTTTTTAGACTAAAAAATAAATAAATTAGAATATATTTTTAAAATGAAATGTTTAAAAAACGTAATAATAATATCTGCTCAATTACATTACTGATAAATTAAATACTGAACTCTGATAGGCATTTGGGTCGAACATAGATAGACCATTTATATAAGTATTTTACATTTCTTGACGTTCTTAGAAAATTATTAATTCAATTTTACAAAAATAGTTTGCATATAATTGTAAAAACAAAATAAGTTATACCTAAGACCATTCTCATATACATGTTAAATAGTACGAACATAATTTTTACCTTTAAATACATGTTAGCATAACTCATACTTAAATTCTTTATGTATAATTTTCATGAACGCAAAATGCACGGAACACCTAGTGTAGCTATTAAACCACATTTATTTAGTATTGAAACTTTATTTTATTTGTTACGTATTTTTTGGTTTAGTTTTTCACTAGTATCATTACTATGGCTTAAAAAAAATTAATTTTAGACGGACATAAAATATATATTTACTAGTATTATTATATTATATTTTTTTTATGAATATACTTGTGTTGCAATATATTTTAATATATGTAGATATTGGATGTTGTCTTTGACAAAATTGCTTTTATAAACAATTCAAATTGGGACTCATACATTATAAAAGTGAACAGCATTCCAGCAAATAAATATTCTTCTAGTTTAAGCGATCAGCCAGTAGAGTTCAGGAGATACGATTGTGTCCAGAATTACATTATTTTTCGACACCCCTGAAAATGATAAACAGAAATTTATAAGTGACTTTGTAGAGAATATTCGATCATTGATTACTCGTGTTGAAACAGAAAGCGCTTTCTCAAAAACCCTCTTTCAAGTGAAGCCGGTTGAAATCGACCATTCTGGAACATTAAATAAATCTTGACAAAAGTTTATTTAAAGATTTACTATATTTTAGTACATTCCAATCTTTATTTCCTCCATAGAATGGTAAGTAGCTTAAATCAACTCTTGTTTTACTTTAATTTAAAATGTGTTTTTTTCTATAGTCCAATGGCTTAATTTTCTTAATATCAATTTGAATGAATAGTTTTATATTAATATACTTTTGTATTCGCTAGGCGACAGCTACTGTGGCCAGAAGGTTGATCCCGCTCATGGATAGAGTGTTGATTCAAAAGGCAGAAGCTATTACTAAAACAAAAGGCGGTATAGTTCTGCCTGAGAAAGCACAGTCCAAAGTTCTTAATGGGACTGTTGTGGCTGTAGGTCCGGGATCGAGAAACAATGTAAGAATATTTTTTGATTTTAATTCTTGACAAATTGTACGTTATACTCCCTAGGTTAAATACTAATAGACTTGATCTATAGCTTATGGGTGACCTGGTGGTCTAGGGGTAAGGTGTCAGACTTCTATGCTGGCGGCCGGGGTTCAATCCCCGGTCCCGGCAAAGATTTATCTGATTACCAAACCCTTCCTTCACCTCTGACAAGATATCTTGTGAATGTGAGGAATGCCAGGTCTCCACCGTGGTTCGGATTCCACGTTAAACTGTAGGTCCT
>CABFOW010002277.1:0-23754 GCA_902141385.1 Timema californicum | reverse complement strand
TAATAATAATAATAATAATAATATAGCTTATGATGCAAGGTAGTCCACCCCATACTGTCTAATACAACTTAGTTCAACTATCCTGAATCCCTGATGTATGAATACTACTACCACTCTCAGTTTAAGTTCTAGGATCATTGAATAAATTTGGTGACAACTTTTTAAATAAAGAGAAAAAGTTCTCACCAAATCCCGCCATGCTCATGACAGATATTCAACAACTTGAGATTAGCATGTGCAGAAAACTAAACTCTATGTTCTATAGAAGAAATATTTGATTTATTTTGGCCAAAAGGTGTTTGTGCTATATAAACTGCAAAAATGCTGCCCTAAACTCACACTAGCACTCCACCTTAAGACTAATTTATGATTCCGAGAGTTGTTAAACACGCACCCAAATGTTAGTACCTGAGCCAGTATTAAAATGTATTTCTAACCAGTACCTTGTAACTATTGGCCACGACACCCAATATTACCGTGGTTTGGTCCCACCATTTTGTCTCTCCAATATTACTGTTGTTTGGTCCCACCATTTTGTCTCTCCAATATTACTGTTGTTTGGTCCTGTATTTCAGTGAAATGTTTGTACCGTGTCGGTTGATGTCCCATGTAGTTCCAATGGTGCTTAATCAGTCACTCACTTTAATAAAGTTGTTTGGTTCATGGCTTTTAGTGTTTTTGATGGTTAAAACATGAGTATGAATATGACAAAATATGATTATCGAACGGTGGGGTTCCGAAATCTAGAAATTGTTAGGAAATAATAGTTAAAATATTAAGAATTTTTGGCGGGTAGCGTCACTGAACTAAATCAATTGCTTCATTCCCTCCACCTCATACAGAAAGGGAAGCTCCTGCTAAATTTTCCCTACTTTGCGTTATAATAAAAATGAAATAAAACAAACTCGTAGCTTCCGGGTTAAAAGTAAAATTTGTACAAAACTGGACTCTTAAATAACAATGGCTTAGTAAGAATGAAACATTACTGAATTTAAAAGTTACTATCTACTAAAAATAAAGTAATCGGATTGAAATTTGGTATGCATTTATGTTGCTTACAACTCTGATGACCGTATGAACATATTAAAATGTTCAAGAAAGTAGTCAAGAGCTAAGAAATGAAAATCCCTAACCACTTTACAGCCTAAGTTAGTAGATTATTTGAGTCTTAACCAAATTTATCACAGTACAACCTCAATTATGGTAAAACACTTTGTCTTACTTCATGGTGGGTCTTTGTTAAATATTAAAAATTCTATCCACCTTGCCTGTACCTTCTACAGATCTAATACTATCACCGCATAAAGTGAAGAGATTTTCCCAAGACTTATATATTCGCAACCAAGCAAATTTTTGAAATATAAAGACCCCTAGAAACTATCAGAAGACATCCTTCCTTCAAATTTTTTAAAATTTGTTACCTTTTGATTAACTATATGTATGTTGGCAGCCGTGGGGTGTTAAAGTGTGATCACATTAAATCTCAACATTGTTCCGGGGGGTAAGGTGTCGGACTTCTGTGTTGGGGATCCTGGGTTCAATCCTCAGTGCCGGCACAGATTTATCTGATACCAAACCCTTCCTTCACCTCTGACAAGACATGTATTAATCACAACTTGTGAATGTATGAGAATGCCAGGCCTCCACCGTGGTTAGGATTCCACGTTAAACTGTAGGTCCTCCATTTCATCTCACAATCACCCTACCATTACACATTAGCATAAGTGCGTAGAACCCGAACAGGTAGTAAGACGCGGTGCTAGTAATAATAATAATATTGTTCCTACTTGAAGACAAGTGTTTCTATATCCTGTGGCTGTGTTCCAGAAAGGAGAACATGTCCCCTTGTCGGTGAAAGTGGGCGACAATGTGCTGTTACCAGAGTACGGCGGCACCAAGGTCGAACTGGAGAGCGGCAAAGAACTTCACCTGTTCCGCGAGGCGGACATACTCGCCAAGGTCGAGTCATAGTGCGGCTAGTAGTGAACATTTATAGTCATGTTACGCGTAACTGGAGTGACTGAGTTTCTCGAGAGAAGGCGCATCTTTCTTGCCTTGGGAGTGAAGCTGTAGCCTCGATGAAAGTTGATTGTGTTTTTTTTTTGTTCTTTTTAATTGTTATAAATATTTGTGTTTTCTTGAATGTTGCTTCAGATCTTGGTTCCAAGAATGTAGATGTTAGATTTATGTTAATTCTACTATTTTCTAATAAAGTTCTAATTGTTACGTGTTATAGTTTGTTCATATATTAAAGTTGCATATAATCCACTATTTCATGAATTCGAATCTAGGAATAAATTATGAACATAAGAATAAATTAATGGTCTGAGGCCAGGTTGTAGAGTCTGTTCTATAATTACGGTCCTGAACCACCAATAAGCAGTATTAAATACCTCTTAAGATAAATTTCACTTGGAAAAAAAAGGAGTTGAGTCTCAAATCCTCGAATATCCTTTAGGATTTTAGGCCCCCATTCCTAATACAGTAGGATCTGGATAATCAAACCCAATCTCATACCCGCAAAGTGTGTGTGTGTGACAGCTAATTGGATCAGAGATAAGCCCACATTTTCGTAAACATTAATTTTATCTATAGACAACTTTTGTTCATATTTCAATGAAACTGGATGCACACAATACTATAGTATATACCAACCCGCTTCGGTGGTCGCGTTGTCTAACACGCTATTCTCAATTTAGACTAAACTGACGAAAAACGAGGTTTTAATCTTGGTCAGGTGCACTGTGGGTAATTTTTCCAAAATGGTTTTCCACTCTCCCTCTGCAAAAAATGTGGGTTCACTTCCTTGAAATTAACCCTTCCCTTTCCATAACGTGTTAATTTAATTAGTACATAAGTGTATAACCTGAATGGGCAGTAAAAGACTGTACTAAAATTGTGACTTATTGTTAGGCCCTTGCGTCTTTTCTGCACAAACCACCCCCTCCACTGCCTGAGCTGCTTCACTCTTTACTCTGCACCAATGAGAACACTTCTCTATTGGCCCGCATGTGCCAATGGTAAGCTTCCCTTCTCTCCTATTGTCCAAGGCCAGGCGGCAGTGGAGGGTATGAAACAGGGACTTCTCGCTCAGATTTCAGTGGCTACCAAACGTTTGCGCTCCACATGTTCCAAACGAACGAATAAATTTTTTTAAGGTCAAAAGAGCAAAAATTGTCTATTGATCCTCTCTCCACCTCTTCCCGTCCCACCAGTGGACCTTGTTGGGACTCTCCGCTGGCAATCTCACGGGATGGCCTACACCTGCCGCTCCGGCAAGACCCTGAAGAGGACGTCTGTGACAAAGCAGTACTCCACCTGAGGGCCCACCTTTTACTGCCCAAACCTCAACGCCAGGACCCCCGAATGTCCCCACTCAACCGTCAAGAGTCCCTACCCCTAAGTTATCTCCTTCCTCTCGTCTCACCCCCACCTATTTCTCCCTTAAGCCCCAATGGCTACCATCTTCACACTATAGCCCCCCCTCCTCCCTACCCACCCCCCACAAGACCCGTGTCACCAGACTGGACTTCCAGAAATCCACCAGTTACCCCCAAAGCCGAACGACAGGTTGAACAAAATGTGTGTGTGTGTGTGAATATTACCAGGAAACAACTAAGTTTACATAAATACTGGTAGAAAATTCTTTACCGAGAAATCTAATTTAGCTATACGACATCCTAGCTCGGGAGGTTGCATGTCTGTCTTTTAAAAGTAAAGAGTCCTTGGTTCTATTTGGGGTTTCCCCCTTCACAGTGATGACCCGGAGACTTAATGGTGTAAGGCTGAAAGTCCCATGTTAAATAAATACCTCGTGACGTAGTTGGCTAACGCGCTTGTCGTGTTGAGCTCGACTGCTAAGGATGGGGGGAGATCGAGGTTCGAATCTCGGTCGGGTGAAATGGAGGTGGTTTTTCCTAAATGGTTTTCCACTCTCCCTCCATGCAAATGTGGGTTCACTTCCTCTAATTTAACCTTCCCAATTCCTAATCCGTTGGTGTAATTAGTACTTAGAGCGTATAACCCGAACGAGTAGTAAGACGCATTGCTAAATAATAATAAAAAACATTTAAGAGTAAGACACTTTTATAAGATTCAAATATTTAATGTTTTTGAAATTAATCTTTACATCACACATAACAGGTCAAACATTTACCATTGGATGCTCGCTACAGCTCTGAGTCATGCAAACACAAAGTTTATTACTAACAAATCTTCTAAAATGGTAAATTCTTGATAACTATAAGTCATTTTTCACTCTTGTTATTTGCTTTAATTAATGTGAGTTGAGTCCTTGTTTCACTACACAAGTGTCAGCTACTTCAGCATACCCCTGGTGATAACCCCCGCTGGGGGGTCACCAACGTCACTGACCCCGGGCAGTCCATCTTGGGCAACTCTCTTCCATGCCAAGTTTTTCAGGGCCTGAAATAACATTTTTATCTGGTAAGCAACATTTTTTTGAAATTAAATGGTGAGGAAGAAATTTTTTTTTAAAGTATACAACCTGAATGTTTTATATCATTAGTTCCCATTAACTATCTTAAAACTTATTCCTTCTTACTTTTTTTTTCTTTATTTGAAAAAATACCAACCATTTCCCCAATATAATAATTGCCACTTTGGCCATCAGAACAAACACTCGCCAATCGACCCTAAACTGACACCTAACTAACCTTTAAATACTTATCCACATCTTGGTCTACTAAGGTGTCTTATCTTCAGGTTTTTTAACTAAAAATGTGTGCACACCTATCACCAATATACTCCGGACATGCCTTGATTATCCCTACTATTAAGGATGGGGCCCTCGACTCTCTTAAACATTCTTTTAAAAAAGGTTTGTTTTTTTTTCTTTCAAATTTTCAATTGAAATTTGTTTTAAAGCTCTAATACTGCTTATCGATGGTTCGGAACCAAAATAATTATTTAACAAACTCAACCATACCTCAAACCTGTAAATTAAACTAATTTTTTTCCAAAGATTTTAATTTGTTAAAGGATCCAACTCTACTTAATATCCTTAAGGATTAATACAATTATAATATTGAGGGTAGTTTATACCAAATAACCAATTTATTTCTTAGCAGAACCTCTTTACTATTTGGGATGTAAATTCTTTCAAGTGTACTTGGTGATAAAATAAGACATGAACCTCGAAAGTCCTGGGTTCCCAAGCAGCGAGATCTGCCAAGGACTTCCTGTTGAGCAGGACGTTGGACCTCGCGAGTCCTTCCTGCAGTAGAGGGTAGGTAAAGTTGTGTTCTTCACAGGCGGCGGTGATACGGGTGTCCCAGAGCTGATGGCGGCCATTGCAATGTTAAACGAATCAAAACACAAACTATCAAACCTAATCTAAATTATATTTATAGTAGCCTACTCATCATGAACTGCCTCCATCTTTCTTCGTCCTTTCACCACTCTCCCTCCCTTAAGGACGTTTACCTGTGACGTCATGGCAGGTAAAGACACGATTTCCCATGTTTTATTCAACAAGTCTTAACGATACAACGTTGAGACAAAAAAAACTTTAATTCTTAAAAAGAAAATTCTAAAAATAGTCCTGCAGTGTCACAAAATTATCATTTTTATCTTGGAGGTAGTTATTTTATAAATCTGCAACTTTGGGTATTTGGTTTACTCGCGAAAATGACCTGTAGGAGTTTGTCTTGCCATGTCTTGCCAGGATGTGGATTGTAAAAGTATGTGGTAGCATATCGCTATCTTGAATAAGTTAGGGGAATAGGATAGTCCTTCAAGGTAAGACTATGTTTCATGGTAAGCAGAGAGTACGTCAAGACGAGATGATTCACGTTTCTCATTACTTACAATTTTCATATCTTCTTTCTTGAGTTTTCGACCTTGGGTAGCAAACACCATGGCTCGATGAACGCTCCTTATCGCAATAGAGTAACAGTTCCTGCTACGACCTCGGAAATGCTAAAGAAGGACAAACGAAAAGCAATATTGGCATACTTGCGTTTCAAAGTGTGCGCGTGGAGACGAACACATCTGTAAAGTGGTCCTCTCTATTAACTATTGGAAGTAAGATAACTACAGTAACAATAGTTATTCCATTGTAATAATGAAGTTACAATTATTTATAGAGTTGGGAAGAGACTGAATCTTGTAAAACTTATGAGCGAAGATAAAATAAAATATTTTTAATTATTTGAAGTAGGCCTATTTATTGTGCACTTTATGAACATACTTGATTATATCAGCAAACAACTTATGAACCCACTTAATACCAGGACAGACACAAAACCCAGCCACCCATTTGATGGTCACATGGTCTCAAGGAGCTACTCTTGCAGTAAACTAGACTATCGATAACGGTGAGATGGAGGTTCGAATCTCGATCGGGTGTACCAAGGGTGGTTTTTTCCACTCTCCCTCCACACAAATGCGTGTACACTTATTACAAATATAACCTTCATCCCTAAAATCATTAGCGTTATTAGTACATTTAAAGTGTATGGGTAGTATGATGCAGTGCTTAAAAAAACCAGTTGCCCTTCTCTCTTTTTTTTAAGTTTTTTTGTGATTCGGATAAATTAATTCTGGATTTATGACCCCCATGTCATTCAAGGCCAATTGTTCTGGGCATGCCCAGAAATTGTCCTCACATTTGTCACGATGGAACCTGCTGGACGCAGCAGTAAGTGATGTGATGTTGTGCTAAGAGCGTGTATTGTTGAAAGAAAGTGCCACGGTGGCCGGGGTGTTGTTATTGGCAGATAATGTAGATAGGCAGAAAACACCGCGGACCTTATGGTCTCAATGTTGGTCACAACAAAAACACTAATTTTATTACATTAATTAATTGTGTGAGCCTCAACTAAATTTTAAGCAAGATTATAACCATTGTTTGCGGCTAAGCTCTTGGAAACGCTCTGGTTTCTCGACAGGGGCTAGATTTCCACAATTCCTCGGAAATATCTCATGTCTACGTTCAAATCTTAGTTCACAGTTTTTCCTAGTTCGACTAATTTTTTGTTGGTATCCTCTTTCTTTTTGAATTTGTTGCTTACTAATACACCCTGAATCGCGGCGACTTCATCACACATGCAGAACCCTTAGCATAATAGACTTACTGATTATTTGTTTATTTACCGATATATAAAATAAGAACAAATCTTAAGAGTGGTTAAACAAATAAAAAAAAACGCATAGTAATATGATTGGTGCAATCTGCGGGGTGTCTCTTAAATATTATTAAAACAGATATACTTACCGCGGATAACCTAAATATTTTTCTCTTTTTCCAAAATTCATCCGGTCCTCTGCTTCTGATGAATAATGCAGCAGTTTGGAATACCATTTTCAAAAAGAGGTGCGAGGAGAAATAAATTTACTCACACGATAAAAATGAAATTTAATTTTAAGACAAAATAGTTTATTTTATCTTACCAAAGATTGTTTACGATTGGTTTTTTTTTTTAGTTAACAGGAAATTTACAGGGTTGCATAGAAAATTTAAATACAACTTTCTCAACGTGAAAAAATAAATTTATCTCCATACATATAACCAATGGCAAATAAAAATAAAAATAGAAAATGCTAGATAAATAATTGTGATAAGACCCGGACACCGATAGGTGGTGTTTTATCGATCGTTATTTTACACCACCCGATTTGATATTTCTTCAACCTAATATTTTGGTTATTATAAATATGTGAACCTATTGTAGCAGTTGGATGGTCAAGGTCAATATTATTAAATCCTCTTATCTGTATTTTGCATTGTCAGTCTAAGTTTACTAACAAAAGGAATGGATCTGTTGAACGAAAGAACAACTTATAATAATAATAATAATAATAATCAGTTATGTTTGTCATCTTTGGCTTTAGCCTGAGAAAATATCGATTATCTCAGGCTAGTACTGCTAGCGCCTTCTAAATTTCAGGATACTGGCTGTAAGATAATTGAAGACAGTTTAATTTTATGTCTGTCCTGCAGCTGAATACAATCTTATGTTGACATCTAAACACGCCAGACAACATTTAATCATTAATGAAATTTGTTTGTTGACACACCTATCTATAATTCTTTTTATATAATATAATTATTATCTAGCTCATCCAATACCTGTATACATATTGCCCAAACCACAACTCACATTTATTTAAAACGGTAGTAATCAATGATCTACATGATATGAAGAAATTCCTTTAATTTTCTTTTTCATAAAAAAACGAATCATTGATAATGACACGTGAGAACTGGCCTTAAGGTACATTAAAATTGTTAGGGCTCGAGTGTATAGGGCTACCTTCCGAATCATCTCAATATTGTGTCCACCCTGTGAATTGATTGTCCTTCTGATAACTCCTTCTTGAAAATTCTTAAATACTTGTACTGAGGATGGTTTTTACAAAATGGTTTTCCAATCTATCTCTAAGCAAATGTGGTTACAGTTTATCTAAATATAGCCTTCCTAATCTCTAAAACCACTAGCGTAACTAGTACATAAGCGTAAAACCTAAACGTTTAGTAGGACACTATTAAAAATAATACAAAACAATTTTTACAGGTTGTTTTCTATTTCTATCACTCATTGTTTGGGGCTTGTATGTGTGTATATTGTTTTATTTTGAACTATGTTTACTGTTTTGGTTGGCGTCTGTTGTGCTTTTTTTAACAGTATCCTGCGCGCTCGCTTTACTGGTCGTGGGCAGCCCAGTCTTGTTTTGGATGTCATTTCGTGTATATCTTAGAGTGGCGTATACAATAAACATTCCGTGTTTGTGAATACAAAACTATACAGTCCAATTCCTACCAAACACTCATTGTGTTAAATTACATTAGGCCTACATCCATTAATGTTTTCAGCTTGGGGTCAGTTTATTATTCAAGCCATAAATTTTCCACTACCAGCTGGCTAGGGCTGTCGTAGCTTCGTATGACTTATAATATAACTTACGACTAGGACAGGCACAACATCCAGTCCCCGGCTGTTATTTTATCAATGTGAGAGGGTAAACCTACATTTCACCAACGATACATTTTATGCCATGACGGGAATCGAACCTGGGACCCTTAGCTAAGACACGCAGACACGCTACCGACTGAGCTAAGGTGTCGTACTACTATTGGCACTATAGTTTACAAAATAAAAACAATGACAAGTGGTTTAAGAATAGTTTTATTTTTTAATAAATCACATTACAAACAATGATGTTAAGTTTCGAATGCAATTTTATTTTTGGTGCCAGCACCAATTCAAACGTATTAAAGCCAAAAATAATAACATGTACAAGAACTAAACTTAGGTCTGTGTAATATAATATAACCAAACCAACACACATTCCCCATTGTGAGCTTTCAATAAACAAAGAAAAAAGTAGTAGTTGGGTACAGGGGGGGAAAATGGGAAAGTCCAATTTTAAATCAACTTGAGTCAGTGGTGCCATCTTTTAGACAATCATGAGATCTTTCTAATATACTTTATATTATGGTTACAATATCTCTCTAAAAGGAAAACCTCTTTTCGCTTTATGAGGTCATTGTTTTATATTTGTAAGAAGGTAAAGACAGGAAAGGTGGATAGAAACATATAAAAGGGGACGAACACAATATGGCCGTTACAATGTAAATGAGGACACAGTTCACACTTTACACTGCTGCCACTGGACAAAGAGGTAATGGTTGCTTCTTAAAGAAAGTTGATTGCTACCTCCCAATCCCCTGACCTTGATAGAATGAAACCTAGGTCGGGGGATTGGGCGGTGACAATCGATTTTCTTTAAAAGGCAACCATTACCTCTTTGTCCAGTGGCAGCAGTGTAAAGTGTGAACTGTGTCCTCATTTACATTGTATAAGCCGTATTGTCTTCGTCCCTTTTATCTGTTTCTATCCACCTTTCCTATACCTTCTTCCAAATATATTATATTATGGTTAAAAGAAGTCTCGGTTATATTTAAATATTAATTTTTAAAAAGGCATTTTCTGGGGTATTAAGGGTTTTGAGATATAAAAGTTCCTGTCCTGGAAAATGTGTGTAATGTGACTTTTCTCCTTTTCTATTAGAACCGCTGATTTATTTTCAATGTAATGTGATTTTCCTCTTTTTCCCCTAGTACCGCTAATTTGTTTTCAGAAAGACTAAGGATAGTTAGCCCAGTAGAGTGAATTTATAAGTATAATCATTTTAAGGAAATATCTTTGAAAAGATTTGAACCAAAAAGATGATGTACCTATATAAATTCTTGATATTAGTAACGCTTAAAAAATTTTTTTTTTAAATATTTAAGATAATAATAATAATATAATCTATAACCATCAACAGTTTTTTAATGTTTTTAAATATAAAATGTGATGGCTTTGTTTGTTATTTACAGTAAGGTAATATGTTTGTGCAAAATGAAAGCCCAAGTACAAAAGTATTATATTCACAAACTCAAACTAACATATTTTGAGCATTTTTTAAAAATTAAATTTCAATGCTCATAAAAAATAACAATAATAAAATGTATTATTGGAATAATCTCATCAAAGTGTTTTAAGTTTCGGTTTCAATCCTTACCAAACACGAAAAAAGCATCTAATTTTAACCATTGAAATGATTAATCGCAAAACCCAAAATATAAAGAGTATCATGGAAATATTGACACACCTAGCGTTATCATGGATACGTAACAGTTATTTGTAATTAAATATAAATTAATGATGTTCTTAAAATGGTTTAAATTAGTAGGGATAGCCAGCACACTTACCTTGGTGATACTGGAGTAGAATTGTTTTAGATCGAACGGTTTTTACACACATTCGTAAGGACAAGCTTTCACTTGAAAACATGTTTGTGTGTGTTTTTAGTGTTCTATCTAAACAATACTACCCCAGTATCACCAAGGTAATTGTGCTGGCTATCCCTACTAATTTTAACCATGTTTTAGCCTAATGCGTTATTCCAAATGATGTTCTTAAAATAAAGCTACTCTGTCTGATGGCGAGAAACATGTTCGCGTGTGCTGATTGCATGCACTGTCTCGCTAAGATATCGCTCACATTACACCAAGTGATTAATCAAGAAAGCAATATTATAATCAGGCCCAAAAGAGGTGGATTCTATTTAATATAATTTAAAAAATTAAAACCAGCTCGAAAATAATCTACAATAGTGACATATTTTTTGCAACCTATTTATAAAAACTAGTTACAATATTGTATTTATCTGAATACGAGATAATCACCTCGTTTGCTCTTAAGGTTTGACAAAAGACAGACAGAGAGTCCTTGAATCTTTGTTGTGAAAGGGTTCAGGCTGATTTATAAACCACTGGAACAATAAAGTGAAGTATGCTCGCACTTTTAAAGCGCTCTTGTTATGGTCCTTAGCGAGTGATAAAGTTAATTATGATTGTAAGACATAATACTTTTATATTTTCTAAGTCAGTGAACAAACGAGTTTTTAAGTAGACTTAGAGGTAAATAAAGGAATTAATGATAGAATATTCCCCTCCCTCTCGATAAATTTTGTGGTGGTCTTGTATTCAGGTAAATATAGGTATACAAAGATAAAATGTTAGTTACAATCCAATTTTCATAGGAAAAACCTTATCTGACAGTTGGAAATTCTACTAGATTTACTTTCATGTATTCATAGGTCAAGTCATGTGATCTCCAGCTGCCACTTTTAATAGCTATTATTAATACATATAAAATAATAATATTGACAATATTATCAATGTCGAGCACAAAAAAGTTTGCATTTGCTAAAAGTCTTTTCCTACAAAAATTGGACTGTTACATATTCCTGCATTTCGCAGTCTGAGAAAAATGAGTTAACTATTCTCCTGAGAAAGCTTGCATTTTAATGTTATCATGAAAGTCGTATTCTTTTAGACAAAGTAAACGGAACAACCCATTTTTCATTTAACCTTTGTATTAATGTTGTAAAATCATTAACAAGTTAAATAATTTGTATAGTAGAAATATTACCACAGACACATTTTTTAAAATTATGTATTAACAATATTACTAAGAAATCAAAGACTATTAATAGGAAAGCTTTGGTATCAATAACAAGCATGCAATATAAACATATACAACACATCGACAAATATATTCATTTTAGAGTTTAAAAAATGATATTATAATAATATTAATAATATTTTTACAGCGCAGTACCAAATATGTCAAAATAAACTTGAGTTATCGTAAGATTATGTGGGTATTTGTTAAACAGTATGTTGACAAACGACTATTTTCAGATAATGTGTCAGAGATGAGGAGGGTTGAATTCAGGGGGAGTGCACTTGCATTAGCACATAAAACTATTAGAAAAAAACCCAACCTCAGTGCACCCGACAGGGGTCAGACCCCGATCTCCCCGCTATTGGCAGCCACCCTATCAAGAGTTGTGCCTTAGACCGTGCAGCTACTGAGGTTGGTAAATCGAATATGATAATTATGAAAGACTCAACTTCAAATCACAAAGTGTAATAATATAAATAATTTACTCCAAAGGATTCCTTTGGTTGTTTTTTTTATGGCGTAAAATATGTGACAAACAAAAGAGCGTTTGTCAGTGGTAACGTTGCTTTAACAGCTCTTTCAAAATTCAATTTCAAAAAACTAAAGAAAAAGGAAAAATAAACTATTAAGAGTAAATTTGATGAAGAAAGCCCACCTAGGGAAAGAGGAAAAATGTGGGAAGAGTCCAATGCACAAAGGTGACATCTTCTTCTTTTCTTCTGTCTTCTATAGTAGAAGTAGTCACACACACATTTTAACATAAATATCATAATATTTCGGCATTGTTGCCTTTATAATGCCGAAATATTATGATATTTGTGTTAAAATGTGTTTATTTTTCCTTTTTCTTTAGTTTTATCACTTTCCTTTATTATAAAATTATCTAGCCATTGGGCCACCTCATTTTTAAACATAAAAAATTCAATTTCAAATATTTTGATTTTAATATAATCATACTTTAGAAAAAATGATTCGATGGCTCAAATTTTGATTTGAAATTAGAAAGAAAATTTAAGATTCGTATTTGAGAAATATATGATTCAACTCTACCCATCTCTAATTAATACCCTATAAATTTATTTAGAGTATGATTCATTCATTCATTAAACAAATGTATACATTCACAGACTGTCCACGAGTTTATTGTGATGTACATCTTTACAAAAATTTTGATGATACAGTTTATGAAAAAAAATAAAGAAGAGATTTACATGATAGGACCTGTTTATGACAAATACTATTTTATGGCAGTGGAGTGTAGTCTCAGTAGAATTGTGATATTTTTTTTTATAAAAAGCTTTTGTCGGAAAGTTACTTTTCGGATGATATACAAATTTTCTCATGCAACAATAATAATAAGCCATTTATAAAAACCCAAAAAATAAAATTGTAAAATTAACTATAAGTCTGGCATTAATATGAAATAAACGTTTTATATTACAATATGTAGTTATTCTTAATCATGCTTATACTGTTGATATTTAGCCTATTATAAAATGTTTATGGTAGGAGAGTCCATTAATATATCAAACTAACTCTTCCCTCGTGTCGGCCTTTACCTATTTATTTATTGGAGTGTATGAAATACACTTTTTCAAATCAAAGTGAAGTTTAATTAATATTAGATATTCCCAAAGCCAAATCAAAGTTCCAATTTAAAAAAAAAAAGTTTAATGTTGAATAAAAATAATATACTACGCATAGCTATGTAAATATAGGTATTAAATATAGTTTATAAAATTGTTTATTTAAAATATAATTAATATATTGTGTTCTAAAATGATAAGTTACTATCACAAAACATAAAATAATTATTTTAGATTTTTTTTTATGTGAACAATTATTTGTGATGGAAATAACAGCATACAATAATTTATTTTTTTATCATAAATATTTATTTTACATTTATTTTTTGTGAAGCCTCATTAGTGTTGAATTAGGAATTTTACTTTTGAATCAAAGTCGAAGTTTTCAAAACTTCGTACATCCCTAATTATTTATATAAATTAATCACATTTACAATATTTTTTTCTTCTAAGTTTATTATTTAATTCTATGTAATAGTCCTCATTTTACATCACTAACACTTGTGGCCAGCCTGTTCAGTTACGCTGGAAAGTAAACTCACACGTCCTACGAGCCACACAACAAGTCTTTTAACAACCGCCGGTCTCACGTGAAGCTGTACTACACCACGTTGCATCTCCAGCCTCCACAGCTCGGCACCGCGGACACCTCCTGGCCCGACACTAGGATAGAGTCACCACCCCCTTCCGTCTCCCACAGGCCCGGCGTCTGGATCACCTGGGGGACGGACATCAAAAACATTTAAATGTAACGAACCACGGGTTGGGCTCCTTTCGTTACGAGCCATTCGCCGTCCTTCTTTCTTATCCTACGTAAGGGTGTCGTATTGAACTGCATTGATAGGATGTTACTTTAAGAAAAATACTTGTTCACTTGTTGATATTTATTTAAATGAATACATATTGTTTGTTACGCTAAAGACGCAAACATGGCGATAGTTCAAAACACGTCTGTTACACATGACAATTCAGCGGGGAAGAAGAGTTCAAAAACTATGCCGTCTTTCAAGGCTTTGGTCTGTATTCACGTAGTTTCTTACTCTCATACCCAGACCACTACTTGATTGCTTTTCATCTACCAATAGGGTTACTTTATCTGAACGCGAAAACTAAAAATAGGCATGGCTTGACTGCGCCTGCGCTTAAATACTGCATAATACAACCTGAAAATAAACCATGCGGCTAAAAGAAAGAAAAATATAAACACGTCTGTTGTTTAGAAAAGATGAATTTAATTTAAAATCACTGAAAATAAGAAAAATGAAAATACTAAAGTTAAAGTATGATTTTAAATACTAACAAAGACGGAAAAATCAATGTCATTACAAATAGCAAGGCCTATAAGGAAATTGTAGGCCTCAAAATTCACAATTAAAACACAACAAAACACACAATTATGTAATTTTCGGTGTACATTAGTCCTATTCTTCATTAATGAGGAGAGGAAAATGGGGAAAAAACAAGATAAGGAAAGAAAATATACAGAAAAGGAAAAGAGACACAAAATGGAAGAAGATAAAGGAGAGACAGCGTTGTTTGTATGTAAACAAATGAAAAATGGCACCAAACGGCTGAACTAAATTAAAAATTGAAATGAGGATAGGTCAAGGCCTGCCCTTCTAATGACTATGTATAATCCTAGAACCGACTCCAGTGGTCGAGTGGTCAAATGTTTTCCATCCTCCCTTCACTCAAATGTAGGTACATTTCCTCTAAATTCAACCTTACCCATCCCTAACACATTAGTTAATTAATTCATATGCGAATGGGTAGTGAAACGCTAGTGTTAAAAAAGTAATCCTATAAACACAATGTTAGGCAAATTAAGGCACGCAGGCATGTACACAACATTTTAGTTGGGAAACCTGAAGATACAAGTCCTCTTGGTAGGCCGGTACGTCGATGAGATAAAGTGAAAATGTGTTAGGTGGTTGTTTGCTAGGTTTGGAATTGGACGGAGGTCTCTCAGAATATGACTGAATGGCGTAGCTCAAGTTCTGGAGCAAACTTTCTAGTCCCTCAAGACCAAAGAGTTAAATCAATAGAGTAAAATATAGAGGAAGTAGGCTAACTACCAAATTTACCCGCTTTGGTGGCCACATGGTCTAAGCCATCACACTCTTGCAATAGACTAAGCTGATGACAGGGAGTTCGTGGTTCTATCTCGGTCGGGTGTACTGAGGGTGGGTTTTCCCACTCTCTCTCCACACAAATGCAGGTACACTGCCTCTAAATTGAGCCTTTTATCATCCCTAACCTGTTAGCATACTATCGAACAATGATCGGCACCTTTTAACAAACATTGTTTACATCAGATTTAAGATGACCCTAAAAGAAAATAAGCACCCAAATATATTTAATAACAAACTTAGGCTACTTAATTTAGCTGATACAATTTAACAAGTGACTCTAAATGCAGAGAAACTTTAGCACTATAAACCAAGTAAATGCTAAACTGATGTAGAGTATATTTCTGGTAAACAAAACCACAAGAGTAATAAAGAACAGGGGCAAACCTTCTGGACAAGCTCCTCAAAGGCACATTGAACTCCATCTTTCGTCTTGGCACTCGCCTCTATGAAGAGCGTCTGGTGTCTTCGTGCGAACTGGATTCCTTCTTCACGAGAAACTTGTCTGTCTTCTTGCTGTGTTGGGACACACAAACACTAGCCAATGAAGAGTAATCAATATCAGGGCGTCCACTATTTACTTACAACCGTAAACTTCCCTGTCTTTTCCAGGTTATACAAAATAAATACACATTTTTACAGACACTTTATATTTAAGTAGGAAGGATTAAAGAAAAATTAAATATAGTTTAAAAAAATCTAGTATGAAGATAATCATACTTAGAAAAGGATAATTTTAACTAGATTAATAGTTATATTATGACCCTGTAAATGCAAAGACTTTAAAATCAGATGTAAAGTGTAAAATTCCCACTTCCGATACTAAGATGTAAGAGCATGTTTTTCATGTCGGAAATAAATTGTTATATACACACACACTTCTGACAGATCAGGATGTAATGGTCTATTATTTAACGTCTAAATTATTATTATTATTAGCACCGCGTCTTACTACCCGTTCGGGTTATATGCACTTACGCTAATGTGTAATGGTAGGGTGATTGTGAGATGAAATGGAGGACCTACAGTTTAACGTGGAATCCGAACCACGGTGGAGGCCTGGCATTCCCCACATTCACAAGATGTCTTGTCAGAGGTGAAGGAAGGGTTTGGTAATCAGATAAATCTGTGCCGGGACCGAGGATTGAACCCCGGCCGCCAGCACAGAAGTCTGACACCTTACCCCTAGACCGCCAGGTCACCCTTTAACGTCTAAAGACATGTAAAATGTTCACCAAAGTATCCATCACAAGTGAGACCACAAGATAAAAGGTTCGACCAGGATAGGCTGAATGAATGACGGTTCGGCTGCCACCTGTATGTCTGCAAGTCTGAATATTACACTACATTATAAGTTTTAATCCAAGTCCACAAATCCTCTAGTTAGTTGTCACGCATCAACACTTGCCTTCTGACAATTCTTTAACACTAACACTCTCTTGGACAACTGTCCATAGCCAACTGTGTTAACCACCATCTTAACTAGTGTCATACTCATGGCAGACAAGGCACGGCGTCGCTGAGCTCACACAATTTCCCCGACACTTTCTTCAACAACTGCCCTCAATATCTGTTTAAAGCTCTACTCTAGGACAACAAACTAACTTAGAAGATACTCCAATTACTGCATAGAGCACCCAAGAGCTCCGTGTCGCACCACAGAAACATGTGATAGCACAGATATCCACATGGATATATTGCTGCCATCAACTAACGTGCAGACGTGCCATTCGCGGTGGATACGGCCCCTGTTTCAGTGCCATGATACTATCTTTCGGTCAACCGGAGACATGAATCCCTAAGTAGAGATAAAAATTAAGCTAAGTATGAATGATAATACTTAGTTGAGAGCTTCACAAACCCGCCTCAGTGGTCTAAGGCGTTACTCTCGTGTTAGACTGGCCTGCTGATGATGGGGAGGTAGGGGTTCAAATCTTGGTCGGTTGAGGGTGATTTTTCCAAAATGGTTTTTAATATACTTCCAAGCAAATGCGGGTAGATTACCTCTAAAATATTTATTTCCTATATAGAGGGGGGAGGGGGGAGGTAAAGAAGGTTCAAAGGTATGTAAAACATTTGCTGTCTATTATCAAAGGGTGTTCACGATTATAGGTCACACTTTGGTTTAATAAAGACAATTTCGGAGAATAAAAATGGCTTTTTTTTCTTTAGATAAATCATATAGTTAATATTATTTAAAGGTTGCAGTTATTCTTCAAAATCCATACATATCCAGCCTTTTCTTAGTTTTTCATGAAATCCCTTTGATTTTCCAGTTTTCCCGGGACTGTCAGTCCTGTTTATGTGACGCAGACATCAAAAGTTTCAGTTTAGAAAAATGGTGTACCTTATCAATCTTGTTGCCGACCACCATTTTGACAATGTTGCTTTTGGTAGAATAAGTGTCCAGCTCGTCCAACCACGTCTCAAGCTTGACGAAGGTACTCTTGCGTGTCACGTCATACACCAAGATGGCCCCTTGCGCACCTCGGTAGTAGCTCGGCGTCAACGTGCGGAACCTTTCCTGGCCGGCCGTGTCCTGCGGTGCGGAGCAAAACAAATTTCAATTACTCAATATTTATGTTGATCTAAAATTAGTTTTTTAGCATCGCATTTTTACTAACGTTTTGGGTTGTATGCTTAAGTACACTAATGTGCTTGGAATGAAGAATGTGGAGGGGGAGGGGAAAACCATTTAGGAAATAACACCCTCAGTACACCCGAATAAGATTCGAACCCCAATCTTCCCATCATTGGCATTCCAGTCTATTCAGCGAGTGACGCCCCAAACCATTTGTCCACCGAAGCTGGTTAGTAAACGTATTGATGTAATGGCCATGGCACACAATAAATTATCCAAACAAGTAAGGTATTCAAAATATTACCCAAATAGCGAGTTTAACCGTGTTTCCATCGGTGGTGAGCACTTTAGTTTTAAAATCTACTCCGATAGTTGGAGATTGGGCTGGGTCGAAGCTGTCGTCTGTGAACCGGAGCAAGAGACTGCAATACAAAGGAAAAAAACAAATGATAGTAAGAAAATAGGCTGGGAAAAACCTGAGCTATAAAATGGAGTTTCGGTTTGTTTATAATCAAAATCACAGAACTATAGAAGCTGGCCTTTAACTGAGAACTGTCGGTAAATTTGGCAGGAGATTTTTAGAAGATATATTGGCGTTTGTTGTGAAGATATTTTCTTGGATGTTGCTAAAAGCATACACGCACGAAATAAATCAAAACGAGATAATTTCACTTTATGGTTTACATCTTATATAGGCTACCTATGCAGTTATATGAATTTGAGGTGTTAGAAATTTTTAGAAATTTAATTTTTGTGTATTGCAGACCTTGACTTTCCAACATTTGTTTCGCCAATAATTAGGATTTTTAAAGTTGTCAATATATCATCATCCATCATGTTTATACAGTTTCACTTAATGTCAAAATTGTATTCACAAAGAAAAACACTGAAGAAAATAATACATAAGAAAAATTAAACTTCTGAACCACGGTAAAAATAACAATATTATAAAACCAATACTAGATATCAATTTATAAAATAAATGTGTAATTTCATCCACAAAATGGAGTGATAAATGTGTGAGAAATCGAATATTAGTTTACAAATTACAATAGAATCGCAATATAAGTTTGATTAGCCTTACAGCAATATTACAGTGTTGCCACTGTATACATTGTAGCTTTGATTATTTTTAATAAACTTTAGATGAGTTTGCATTTTTTGTAGATAGATAGATAATTAGTAGTCAAGCTAACTATTGTCAAAGTATATTTATGGGTTTAACAAATTATAAAATTGTTATAATATATCTAGTAAGGAGCGTATATATTAATAATACAGCCCAGTATGTTATTAATTAAATGAAATAATGTTATTCTTTATTAACCTATGAGTTTAGTTATAAATTTGTTTGAATGATTTTGCATTTTTTATTACTAATCAAAAATTAGTATTTATATATATATATATAAAACATGCCCCTCACAACATTATTTTATTATTTCTCTTTACATTAAAAATAGGGAAATTACTTAGTGGGCAATTTAAAAACATCTAGTGTTGGTATTCGTGCTATTTACAAATCATATTGCAAATATGAGTTCGACTTTGACAGAACAAACGGGTAAAAAAATTGGTGCTCCGGATTTCAACCCTGATAAATGTTTGTGTTTTGTCTATTCATTCATAAAGACTTAGTAGTTAACTTAGTTTATAAACAATAATATTTGAGAGAAGATGGATCGTCTTTAAATAAAGAGTAAATGTCAAAATTGGCATTAGGGGGCGTTGTTGTTATTTGTATTTTATAAGTACTTGAAATCTAATGTGTGTATTTATTTTTCTATTCCAAGTACACATGTTAATAATGTAACACGTTTTGTTGTAGATGTGAAGGAACTATCTCAGCGATGTGTCGGCGGTCAGGAACTGCAGCAGCAGAGGCAGAAGATCCAGGCCCTGGCTGACGAAACTAACCTCTCACTCAAGAGAAATGTATACCAGAACTACATGCAGTTCATTGAAACTGCCAAGGAAATATCTCGTATCCTTTGAACAGCGCTGGAGAAATGTCAATACAAGATTCAAGTTGCAATTCGGCGGTTGTAAAATACTGGACTGTCGGTGACTGAAGAGATCGGGATTCGAATCCCGGATACAAAATGGAAATGATGACAAACTATACATCTAAATGTCTACATTTTAAATATACATGTATAAAAATGTAGATGTGTTAGGGCCTAAGTATGTGCACATATTTTAAAAGAGACGGAGCACTACCCTTTCTTTAAAATAGGCCCCTTTTTCTCTTGCCAACCTGCATATTAAAATCATAAACATATTCACATTAGTCTTATATAATTTATAAAGTGCACAATAGCGTGAGGTATATAAAAAGAAATGTAAAAGTATGAATACCATGTGAAATTATATTACAATAGGCTCTGTAAATTGATAAACTTAAAACCCCCGAAAACCTCCTTACGAGCAAGGTGAGTGGAAGCACTTTTTCTTATTCTTTTCTACTGTTGCATCTTACTACCTGTTCAGGTTGGACAACTGTATGATAATTACTATATTGGTGTAAAGCTGAGGAAGGAACCATTTTACTGGTAATCTACCTGCATTTGCATGGAAGGAGAGTGGAAAATTATTTAATAAAAAAACACCCTCAGTAGACTTGACCGAGAAGAGAACACTGATCTCCCTGTCATTAGCAGGCCAATCTAACATGAGAATGATGCCTTAGACCATTTGGCCACTGAAGAAGGTAAGCACTAATTTAAAAGTGTTGTATTAGTGAAGCACCTTAAAGATAGGTACGTGTAAGTTTGACTCAATTTGCATTGACTTAAAGATTTTATTCTTCCGTTTTTAAATTACCAACGGCATAGATCATCTTATTGGTCTTTTGTATTGAGGGGTGGATACAGACGTGCTTAAAGTCGGTTTTAACTATAGTTATTATATTTAGGGATGGACCCTTCAAACCCCTCATCTCCTTAAGGACATTAAAGATTCGAGGATTCGAGAAAATAACATAAACCTATTCTAGACTCAAATCCCTAAACATTTTTTCTTTCAATCGAGATTTTTTTTTTTTAGATTCCTGATACTGTTTTTTCATGGCTCAGAACCAATTATAATTATTGGACAAAAGTCAATAACCAGTGCCCAGACCAGTAATTTAACACTTAACTCAATGTATGAATGTTATAACTTAATGAATGGATTTTAAAAAGGAATGTTAATTTAGTTACTATTTATTATTTCCATTATATTTCTAATTTCGCTGGAGTTCATATTTCGTTACAAGATTCGAATTCATTATTAAATACCTAGATTTGGATTTGCAAAATAATGGATAGGACCCCAACTCTAATTATAATGGTTACATAAACTAAAAGAAACATTAGGCCTACTTATTTATTTCATTCAAATATAAAAACACATAATTATACAAACAATAATTTGGTTTTTTGAAATAATAATTTTATTTCAAGACATATTTTGGAGTTGTGTTGTAATCTTAACCGACGAGTGAACAGACTTGGAAAGTGAAATGTACCAACTGTCGCACATGCTGGCCGAACAGCGCTCTCTCTTGGGTGCTCTGTCCACCACGTCCGTCTTGGGGGACAAAGGGCCAAACTGCGCGGAGGAGGCCGACACGGGGGCAGAGTCCACGGAAGACGAGGGCCAAGAAGAGAAGGAGGAAGAGGAGCGCAGACACCAACTGGCAACCATCCTCGAGAAGGTGGAGGGTTGCGTGGTGTGTAGCCAGAGGGGCATTGTTAATTATTGTTTGATGTTGCGTTCACTTTGTTGTCACTATCGTTATCAGCCGCCGCCCTCACCCGAGAGTAATTAATTCTAAGCAACCATCTACACGCCTGTTTGACATGTTCAGGGGACTGGATGTTGTGCATGTCCTTGTCTTGAGAGATTATAATCCATATGAAGCTAGGACAGGACGAGCAAGTCGGTAGTGGAGTATACATAGCTTGAATAGAAAACTGGCCAGAGCCTGTAAACAGTAATGGAGGTAAGGACACTAAAGGATCCTGTACTTGTCTCGCTAAATGCATGATCTTCTCTAACCACACCACTCTCTTATGACGTTCTGTTGGTGTTTTACCCAGACCCTTTTGGATGCACCGAGTCGCACTCTCCTCCACGAGGGAGACTTGCTGGAGCTGGACGCTGTTGAGAACACAGCGCTGCACAGGGTTCACGGGTACTTGTTCAGTGACGGCTTCATGATCACTTGTTGGATTCCTAACAGGTATGTATGATCACTTGTTGGATTACTAACAGGTATGGATGATCACTTGTTGGATTACTAACAGGTATGGATGATCACTTGTTGGATTACTAACAGGTATGGATGATCACTTGTTGGATTACTAACAGGTATGGATGATCACTTGTTGGATTCCTAACAGGTATGGATGATCACTTTGTTGGATTACTAACAGGTATGGATGATCACTTGTTGGATTACTAACAGGTATGGATGATCACTTGTTGGATTACTAACAGATACAACACAGTCAAAACCGTTTATACAAATTTGTATAATTTTAAAATATCTCTTTAAAGGAAAGCTTGTTTAGCTCTTCCTTAAAGAGATATTTTATATACTCGCATCCAATGTCCTTTTCGTGTGTTTGAACTTTATGTTATTCATTCCTTTTACATGTTCTTATCTAAGTGTCCTATCATTCTTTACACATTTCCTTTTTCTATCTTTTGTGTTTTATCTTTGAGCTTACTCTTTTAGGAAGTTGTGTTGAACGTTTCACACTCCTCCTCTGCTGAGTTTTGATGGAATGAAACCTAGGTCGGGGGATTGGGTGGTAATGTTTACCTTCAATTACCTCCTTGTCCAGTGACAGCAGTGTAAAGTGTGAACTGTGTCCTTATTTTCATTGTAAAAGCCCTATTGTGTTTGTCTCTTTTATATGTTTGTTTCCATTCACCTTCCCTGTACCTTCTTCCAAATATAATATTTGTTTAAATTGAATAATTATTTATTTTGACAAAAATAGTTTTGATATACAACTGGAAAAACACGGAGTTTTGCTTGGGTCTTCTACACTCCTACCTTGAGGGTATTTGAGATTCTATGATCTGTTATTTTTTTTACTTTAATTGTAATTTGTTTTGAAGCTTTAGCACTGCTTACTAGAGGTTTACCTATTATATAATTATCAGACAAACTTACAAACCAGACTAGTAATTCAAAAACTGGTTTTAACTGAATGTATCAATGTTAACATTTAGTAAGCATTTTATTTTATATTATTCGGTAATATTACATGGTGTTTGAAATGAAGATGTTTCTTGATCAGACAGAGTCCAGTGTTTGTTTGATGTTAGATATGACGATGTATCTTGTCTAGATAGAGCCCAGTGTTTGTATGATGTTTGAAATGAAGATGTTTCTTGATCAGACAGAGCCCAGTGTTTGTTTGATGTTTAATATGACGATGTTTCTTGTTCTGACAGAGTCCAGTGTTTGTTTGATGTTTGAT
>CABFOW010002276.1:47454-100885 GCA_902141385.1 Timema californicum | reverse complement strand
ATACATACATACATACATACATACATACATACATACATACATACATACATACATACATACATACATACATACATACATACATACATACATACATACATACATACATACATCTGTATCTATAAATAACTAAAAAAATATTACATACGTACATACATACATACATACATACATACATACATACATACAAACATCTGTATCTATAAATAACTACAAAAATATTACATACGTACATACATACATACTTACATACAAACATCTGTATCTATAAATAACTACAAAAGTATTACATACGTACATACATACATACTTACATACAAACATCTGTATCTATAAATAACTACAAAAATATGACATACGTACATACATACATACATACATACATACAATCACATCTCTAAGTTAAAATAGATCAGAAATCACTATATATCAGGGTTTATCAAAATATTAGCACTCAAGACTCACTTGAAAATGAATAGTAATTATAAGGCCTCACTTTCTAATAAAACATTAATTTGTATAAAATAAACGTACACTATTAACTATAATATGTTATGTTAATATATTTTAATACAAAAACACTATCCATTAAAAATCTATAAATACTAGTGGGTCGTTACAGCGATGGCTGCAGATCATTCAACTAAAATGTATTTTAAAATTTTTATGTGTGAAATAATCTATATAATTAGATAGATCAGAAATCACTATATATCAGGGTTTATCAAAATATTAGCACTCAAGACTCACTTGAAAATGAATAGTAACTATAAGGCCTCACTTTCTAATAAAACATTAATTTGTATAAAATAAACGTACACTATTAACTATAATATGTTATGTTAATATATTTTAATACAAAAACACTATCCATTAAAAATGTATAAATACTAGTGGGTCGTTACAGCGATGGCTGCAGATCATTCCACTAAAATGTATTTTAAAATTTTTATGTGTGAAATAATCTATATAATTAGCCCTCACTCACTTTTTAGTTTAAAGCTGACTCGTCAAATGCTACCAAATGTACTTAGATATATAGTTTTCAGTGTGTAATTTGAATAAAAAGGTATATTTTCCCCCTTCAAGCCCCGATGTGAACATTCTATTCGTTACATAAACCACTCAAGTAACGATTGAGTCGATATTATTTCTAAACAAAGACAAATATTTTATTTATCAATATACAGCTAGATATACACAAACCATGGTTTCCATAGTGATATAAATAAAAAACGATAGTACAGTGGAATCACTGTCCAGACAGAAGAAAAATATGGAAAACGCAATAAGAAAATAATTGGGTTTTAGTTTTCTATTTTTAGCTACATCCCGATTCCCTTATCTATAAAATGAATGTACGTTTGTCAAAATCTGTTCAGTCTTTTGCTCGCAATTTTATTACTGAAAAAGGGTTTATCAAACTATACGTAAGATATATGATAGAGGGATAAAATGTGATAATGAAAATGAGAGTGTAAGTGTTTTAATGTGTGATTGTGTTAGTGTGTGGGTGAGTGTGAGAAAGTGAGAGAGAGAGAATGAGAATGAGCAATTTAAAGAGATCGAGTAAGTGTGAGCAAGTGATAGTGAGAGTATGTGTATGTTTGGAGATGAAAATAATAAGAGAAGAAAAAAATGTGTGGGTGTGAGGGGAGAAAGATAGTGTGTGTAAGGGGAGAGAGAGAAAAAGAGAATTGGTAAGGGAGAATGCAAGATAAAGTGTGTGAAACGTGTTTGTATAGAAAGAAAGCATGTATTATTTTGGGAGAGACATTGTGTGAAAGAGAGAAAATGTGAGATTATGTGAACTAGGGTTATAGAAAAAAAAAATTAGAGGGGAAGATATTAGTTTGGAGAGAGAAAATTAGATTGATAGAGAGTTGGAAGGAGGTTTTAAGAGAGAGAGAGAGAAAAAGTGTTTAAGTGAAAGAGTTAGAAAGAGAAATTGAGAAAGCGATCTTGAGAGAAATAGTTTGAGAGTGATAGAGAGAAAGTTTGATATTGAAAGTGATAGATAGAGAGAGTTAGAGTCAAAGAGTTTGATAAAATGAGAGTGAGATACATATAGAGAGTTTTAGTCCGAGAGTTTGAGATAGAGGAAGTTTAAGAGAAAGAGAGCATTTGTGAGAGAGAGAGTAAGCGTTTGTGAGAGAGCGTTCAGAAGATAGAACGTTTGAATGAGAGCGTTTGAGAAAAGGAGAGCTGTTGAGAGAGTGCTTAAAAGAGAGAGTATAATAAAATAATGTGAGAGAAACTGTGTTATATAAAGTGTATGTGAAGGTAGAGAGAGAGAGAGAGAGAAGAACTAAGTGTTAGAGAGAGAATGAGAAAATATTATTTTAGAAAGAGTTTTTAATGGAGTGTGTGTGTGAGAAAAAGAGAAAGAAGGTGAAAGAGTGTGTGTGAGAGAAAGAGAAAGAAGGTGGAAGAGTGTGTGAGAGAAAGAGAAAGAAGGTGGGAGAGTGTGTGTGAGAGAAAGAGAAAGAAGGTGGAAGAGTGTGTGAGAGAAAGAGAAAGAAGGTGGAAGAGTGTGTGAGAGAAAGAGAAAGAAGATGGAAGAGTGTGTGAGAGAAAGAGAAAGAAGGTGGTAGAGTGTGTGAGAGAAAGATAAAGAAGGTGGGAGAGTGTGTGAGAGAAAGAGAAAGAAGGTGGTAGAGTGTGTGAGAGAAAGATAAAGAAGGTGGGAGAGTGTGTGAGAGCGCGAGAGAGTCTGATATTGAGAGAGAATGTGAAAATTTAGATGTCATACTCAAATATTACGGTATTTTGAAATATAATTCCCTTAAAATTAACTAACAACAAGGAAACCTAGCTGAACTTTATGTATTTGTAAGAATGTTAAAATATAGATGGGGTGAACAAAACATTACTTTTAAATGTTATATCGTCAAAATTAAGCGGTAAAATGAAACATAGCTTAACTTTTGTATGTGTAGGCCCTATTGTGTTACTATTTACTAAAATGAACATCAAAATCCATTATTAGAAAATCAATGAACACTCAAACTCATACTTGAATAGTTAAAATTGTTATTTTTTTTTAACGTTATTCAATATCATTTTATCGCTTTTTAGTTTTACATAACACAACATATTTAAAAATAATTTTTTCATGCGCGAAACTAAACGTAGACAATATTTTCACGAAATTAACAACTTTTCCTTTTAATTTTCGAATAATACTCAGTATTATTGATTTAAATACGAATTAACAATAACAACATTCCAATAAAATGTAAATATTTCCCCAGTCTAGAAATCTCAATTTCGATGTATTATGACCAGCATCCAAAGATATATATTATTCCAAAAAGAAAATTGTGATATGCTCGGAACAACAATTAATGAACATGGATTTATTTTTTTAGCCAAAGAGATGTATTTTATTTAGAGATTTAAAGCCATGCAGCAAATAATGGTTTCCATGGTGACTAAACAAAGAATGAAAAGCTGAAAATTGGGTTTTCGTGGAAAACTACTGTTTTTACCTAAATCCTGGACTCCTAACCGTTAAAATTAGTTGTGGTTTGTCCAAAATCTGTTCAAACTAATTTTACTAACCTTTCGGGCTGTACGCCTATGTACTAATTACGCTAATGGGTTAGGGATAAGGAAGGTTGAATTTAAATGAATTGTATTTGCATTTGCGTGGAGAAAGAGTGGGAAACCATTTCTGAAAAACCACTCCCAGTACACAAATCAGGGATCGAACCACGATCTCCCTGTCATTGGCAGTCTATTTTGTTGCAAAGTGACGCCTTAGATGGTACGGCCACCCATGTGGGTAAAAATATTACTAAATTACATGAAATGATATAATATTAGAACATTTTCTTTGTAAGGTTCCTCTTTAATACTATAATTGACCGTTGAAATAGTGATGGAACAGGATAGCAACTATGTGTGTCCAAAACCCGAAAATTTAATATATTATCTTGTAAAAGATGGTACCATTGATCTAACAAATTAATAATCACACAACTAACAAGCGACTAAATTAGAATTTGTATGAAACTCCTACTACACTTGAAAAAAATCGATGATGATAAAACTATTACAAATGATCTTTTTTTTTAATAATCTTTGAAAATAAAATGGTTTGATGGTTTGTCCATGAAAACCATTTAACAAATAATCTCTCGGTTGTAATTTTTTATCATCAAAGAGATTTATAAAAATCCGGTAACAATTTTATTTTGTGTTTTTTTTTTTATTATTTTCTATCTCAAGTGGAGTGTGTGCACTTGTTAGCGATAACGTTTTCTTCCTCTTAGTCCCGGGAGTCTTCAAGAGTAATGGGTTGTCGCCGCAAGATAGTAAAAAAGAGGGGGCTCCCCGACCACTAAGAGCCGATCTAAAGCAGGTTTGCCAACACTTTACGAGTCGGTCAACACCGGACTGTTTACAAAACCTGGACATTCGGAATTATTTCAAGCCAACAACTATTAGGGTATTTTTAATTGAAGACTTTTTGCGCACTTACGTATCGGAGATGTCATAAAAAAAATCCCTTAAATACTTTAAATTTCGAGAAATTTATAGCAATACCGGTATCTTAACCCCAGCCAAAAATTTAGAGAGAATGAATTTTTTAAACGTAAATATAGTAACATTTGTTTGAAGTGAGCATAAGAAATCACATTACGAATAAAAACGATAAGTACCCATCGAGAGATCGAAAACAATAATTTAAAATGTGTTTGAAGGAGAGCTTAAACTATTGTTAGTATTCTCGCAATTTTTATAAAACATATTTGTGTACCAAAATAAAAAAACTTGCTTTATTGGATACATTTAGTTTATTTTTGTACTTATAACAATATCAACTATTCTTGAATATTAAATAGTTATCCTAGAATTTGAAACACATTTTAGATTAAGAGGAAAAGTTATGATCAAAAGCCAAGATGATTTTGGTAAATTTTCAACAGCTTGTGATACTAATATGTGGCGCAAATTAAATTAATCATATTTACTAGGGCAATATTATAATTTATAAAACATATGCTGTTACTATAACAACTGCAAAAATACTTGACTAAAATCGCGTTTCCTTGCATCCCACTTAAAAAGCTAAAGTCAATCACAAGACAGTGATTTTAGACCGTTTTGGGAACTGTTGGTCATGGTTAACTTCTATCACATCTTATTTTATATTGGTTCCCAGTTTAACTTTTCAAAAAATTATTATTAATACACCAATTACATTTTTACAACAAAAATTATGGTAACCCAGCCATTGAACGCTTACAACAATTCATCATCAAGTGATACAATTTTTTTTAATATACACATACACTTATGTTATAGTTATTAAAATAAAGTTGAAATTTAAAGGTAAAATTTTCATTTTAAAAAAGTTTCATGAAATTTTATATTTTGTAATGTATTTGAATAAGTAGCAGCTCCGGTTTCAAAAACTGAGATTAATAGCTGGATGGTTCGTTGTGATGAACAGATGATACCCCTCTATCAGTAGATGTTGGCACTATTATCGTTAACGGTGGCGGCCGCTTGGTCGGTATAACTCGCTTGTGGGCTCACACCATGGAGTTTTTTTTAAAGGGAACTTTCACAATAAAATACGTACAAATGTTTGGACAAGAGGACTCGGTTCAGGGTTCAGGTTGTAGTGTTATTGATGGTCTGTGACTATCATTTGATATATGTTAATAATATGAAAGTCTGTAGTTTGAATATGGCTGTTGTGTTTTGCTTCAATGGTGTTTATTGCGTCAACTGCTCGGTGAACGTTGCGAGTAGTGTGTTCATGTAGATGGGTGCAGATGGGTGGGAAATCAATTATATCATAGAGTTGGGGTACAGGACTTGGTGGTTTTATTTTATATATAATATTCTGAAAATTGAATAATGACACCTGGACACGGGAATCGAACACTCTGCCTTAAACTATGAGTGAAGAATGACCATGAGCACGGGACGAATCCTGGATAGCTCAGTTGTAAGAGCATTGGCGTACTAAGCCGAAGGTCCCGGGTTCGATTCCCGTGTCCAGGTGTCATTTTTCAATTTTTAGAATATGATATCTATGAGGGACTATTCCCACTAAAATGCATTAACAATAGTTTCGGTTATTTGTTTCATTTATTGGATATGCCAAACGAAATGACCGAAACCAATGTTCAAGAGATATTGACCACAGAAGAGTCATGGCCATTACCTAAAACAAGATGTTTTTCTGAATAAACTAATGTATACATTAAGTATTTTGGGTTCACTTTGCATGTTTTTTTAAACCCACAGTTGAATGCGTACATTATCATCGTAAAATTTGGTATATATCCTTCCACCATTCTTCCTCCTGCCCTCTTTTCAACTCTTCGCACTTGCACAAGCACTGCTATCTGTTTCTCCTATCTTCCTTTGTCTCCCTTGCGATATCTTCCTTACATACTTTATATCCATTCTTCTTCTTGGAATCCTCTCCCATTCCATCCTCATTACGTGTCCCTACCATCTCATCCTTACATATTTGGCCATATCAGTTAAACTTCTAGCGCTGTTGCATTTTCGCAACAGTTGTATTTTTTATATTTTTAAAATTAAGGTTTGAATCCTCTCCAAGTATTAATCAATAAGTTTCTGCTGCCTAGTAATGAGGTCATCAAAAATTCAAAGAAAAATATTTTTCTTTTTCCTGAGATACGGTAGTTTTAACTGACACCGTGCAGGAATGTTGTGAATACAGTGTCAGTTGTATCATACGTCTGGCTCATTACCGCCATGTGTTTAAAATAAAATAATTGAGTAATACTGCAAAAGTAGGTAATCAGTAATTTTGTAATACAGTAAAATATAAAATAATGCCTTACAATAGTTTATTTATTTTTTCCAATAAAGCTATAATTTTGAAACAGTTAATCATTATTGTAAATTTCTTATTTTTTAAGTAAAATTTACAAAAATACAATTTTATTCAAATATTTATTCAAAAATATTGTTTCGAGAATAATATTATGTAATAAAGTATTTTTTTTATTTAACACCACGTCTTACTACCCGTTCTGTTTATAGGCTTAAGTGCTAATTATGCTAATGGGAATTGGAAAGGTTGAATTTAGAGGAAGTGAACCCACATTTGCGTGGAGGGAGAACGGAAAACTACTTAGGGAAAACAACCCCCAGTTCACCCGAACGAGATTCTACCCTCAATCTCCTCGTCTTCGGCAGGCTGGCCCAACACAAAACTATCGCATCAGCCAACTACGCCACGGAGGTGGGTAAGTATGGGTTCTTGGTTATTATTTATCACATTATAGGATGTTGCAAAAATGCAACAGTGTCAGCCCTCATGATATTTTTAGCATGTGTGTCTGAAATTTAATCAAGACCCACAGTCCTAAAGGTAATGTCAATTTCTAAGGGTTTTTTGTTTTGGTTTGGAAAACAGGTTATTTAAATTTATATAATAAATAATTTGAGTTTTATAAATTTTCTAGTTGTTGAACAAGAAATAAAATCTGTGAGTGAATTTTCTACCCCTCTTACTAAGTTAAATACTATCTTATAGTAGATCCATATCACAAACTTTGATTTAAGAGAAGCTCACATATACACCTTATCTACAATAGGAAAGATGTTGACAACTATCAGATGGTTCTCTATTGGCAACATTGATTGAAGGTTACAAATGCTCAGTGTTTCCAATTACTATTTAAGTGTTATGGTTAAACAGTTCCAGAAAGTCACTAGATTGTCGCTAAACGAAAAATTAAAAGTATTCATATTGGTCACCAAACCAAAAATGCACACATTAATCTGAACTGAATGTAAGATACATCATTGGACTGAGGTGATCCCCGAATTCTGAACGATGTCATTATTATTTGTGACAGACAGATAGATAGCTTAGAGCTCTTCTGTGGACCGAAGCAATGCATTGCAATACGGTAGTTAAAAATCAAAATTTGACAGCATTACAAATTAAAATAATGAACATGAACTTAACAGAAAATTAAGGATAGTCACCAGTCTCCAGGCTAGTCACTAGGTGCTAAAGATAATTAGTCGTTTCAGACTCGTTAAATTCGCTAGGTTTAGAGGCAAAGTCGCTAAATTGGCAACGCTGCATATGCTTGTTATAACTGGCCTCCTAAATGAATATTTTTTTATGTAGCTTAGAGAAATCTACATACAAAATGTGTATAATTTTTAAACAGTGCATTAACACAATAAGAAACGGTTCATATGACGTCACCAACCACACTTGATTCAGTTGGTTCGACATCTTAATTTTTGAAAGGAACGAGGCATTTTAGATGCTCTCGTTTGAAATCATTTTTAAGTTAAACTAAACACAATTTACACAAAAAAAGAAACATCCAAACGACTATTTTCATAAGTTTGTGTTTAAATAATATAAAAATGGTTAAAATCAAAAATTATTAAGCACAAATGATTTGTTATAAATTTTTTGGCAAAAGTAACAAAAACTCAACAGATGGTCTTACAGATTTTATGGTTTGGCGAACAGATTCAAGGTAATTTTTTCTAGTTCTCACCAACATCTTTCTGACCGTAGATAGGGTATAGCTTTAGTCACATGCATTTATCAGAAACATATTTTACTAGAAGTATAAAGTAGCAGTTTACTAAATGATTTCAACAATTCCCGATACCATTGCTATTAAGTTTAACACTGCTATGGGTATTCCTTATCGTATATTTCATATTAAATTCCGTAACATTCCTAGCAAAATCTTATTGTATTTTTTTTCTTTAAAGAAATATATCTAATAAGTGTATTAAAATGAGACAAATAAATGTAATATTTTGGTGAACAGGATTGCGAATGAATTGTATTTACATTAAAATAAAGGAGTAAAAAGTATTTGTGGGTTCATCTTAAGAATTAAAAATAATTAATTAATATCATTTAACTAACCCATTTGTACTTATTGATTACTCCCCTATAGCTGTGCTTAGTGTCCTAGCTTCATTGTCTAAGAAAATCTTACATAAGAGACCAACAAAATTGCGCCCAACCGAGATTTTAGCTGTCACCGGAAATACAGTCCATTGCAAAATTTACACCTTGGACCACGTGTCCACCGTGAACTCAAGCTACACACACACACACACACACACACACACATATATATATATATATATATACTGTTAGTTAATAATTCTCTTTTTGTCTCGGATAAATTCCCTCTTTTGTGGGTTCTCTTATAAACAGAATGAATGGAAACATGGTGAGGGAAACATCCTCCAGGCTTATGGTGTAGCTTAGAGATCATGTGGAAAAATTACGTGTTTTCCAAAGAAACACAGATAATTATAGAAGAGATTAGGAGATTGAGAGGATTGGAAGGGTCTTCATGAATATGTCCCCTCCCCAACCCCTAGAGGGATGTTGAATGGAGAGAAATAACAAGAAAGGAGAAACTAAGAAAACAATAGGTGGATACAAGGACAGTTCAGAAGTGAAGCTCTTTTGCTATGAAGCGTTTAAGTAAACGTGACCCGCCTCAGTGGCGTAGTTGGCTAACGCGCTTGTCGTGTTGAGCTCTACTGCTGAGGACGGGGAGATCGAGGTTTGAATCTCGGTCGGGTGAACTGGGGGTGGTTTTTCCTAAATGGTTTTCCACTCTCCTTCCACGCAAATGCGGGTTCACTTCCTCTAATTCAACCTTCCCAAATCCTAATCAATTTGAGTAATTAGTACTTAAAGCGTATAACCCGAACGGGTAGTAAGACGCAGTGCTAAATATTATTATTATTATTATTATTATTATTATTATTAAGTAAACGTGACTTACAGGGGCAACAATTGATCAGCTCTATTGATCTTATTTATCTAATGAGATATACCTTAAAGTTTGCAGTCTTGGTATCATAATATTTTAGATATTTAATCCGATATTGTTGTTTTATAAATTATAAGTGACAATGTATAACAAAAAGTTTTCACTTTTTCTGCTATTTATGTTTTCAACTTATTTAGAAGATGAAAACTTATAAATGAATAGCTATAAGCTAGACAAAAGTTCATAGGCTGGATATATTATTTAAAAAAATTGAGGTAATTTTTATAAGAATTTAAGTACTAATTTTATAAATTTGATTTGTTTTATTGTAGTGGCAAAATTTCTTTATTAACTTAATCATTTCAATTTTCATATAACTATTCTTATTAAATGTAGGTATATAAGTTTTAATAACACTTAAATTAATTGTATTGAGCTTTGTAATGGAAATAAAATAAATTAAATATTTTAAACGATTAAATTGAATTTGTCTCTATAAATCCATATCAATTATTTCAAAAGAAGAATCAAACAATTTTATACTAATGTTAACACAGACCTACTTTAAATAGATCCATTCAGATTATTGGATTGGGCTTTCATCATCATAAAAGATAATTGAAAAAGATCTCGGTTGTTAACTTTGTTTCCAAGTTCTTGAAACTCTTCTGTCGATAAGTATATCTTGCCTGTCATGAGGTCTATTTCAACTTCTGAAACTAGTTAATTTGAAGTTTCAAATTTCTTTAGAACTTTGTCATAAGAGCCAGTCATGAAAATGGTTTTTGTTTTATCCTTTTCCTCTAGAGTGTTCTAGTTTCTAATTTTAGGGTTGAGACTTTAAATTCCAATAAGAGTATTCATGAAACTATAGCTTTCATTTTTTTTAGGGCTTAGTACCCATTCGGGCTATACGCTTGTGTACTAATTACGCTAGTGTATTAAAGCCGAGGAAAGTTGAACTTAGAGCAAATATACCCGCAATTTCGTGGAGGGTTAATGTAAAACCAGATATGAAAAACCACCCTAAACACCTAGCTGGGATGTTAACCCATATCTCCCCGTCATCGGTACGGGTTTGTAGATATATGGAGGTAGATATTTATATTTTATCAGAAATACTGCCCTTTGAGTTTGATAATCCGACTTGATAAAATCTTAAGGTGGGATAAACAGGAATGTTAGTTAGCCCTAAAGTACGTATTTTTGAAATTTTTATAACGAAAAATTCTTTTGGCCAAAATATATAAAATATTGCTTCAATAATTGTGTTTATTTAATTAACTTTCTACACATTGTTATCACATAAATTCTGTAATGTTTGTTTTGAGTGTCATGGAATTTTACTTAGATTTTCTATTTTGCTTCAAGTGCTACTATTCTCATGAGCTACAATTTTTTAAAGAATCGTTTATATAATTGAGTGTCGAAAATTAAGCTATACATATCCACTGGGGAAATATGTTATTTATGTCTAACTGAAATTTTTTGTTATAAAAACTAAAAACATAATAGCTACCTTAACTCGCCTTCCATTTCAACCCCCTTTGGTAGAATTTAAGCATCAAAACATTGATCATAAACTAAGAAGAGTACCAAGGTATGAATACGTCACAACCACTGTTTTCAAGAGTGTTGAGACTTGCCTCTTTGTTTAGTGGCCAGTGCTCCTGGCTACTAATCTAGATGTCCTGGGTTTGATTCCCTGTTGTATCTTTCCCGAAAGAAGAACTGTTCTTATCATGCATAATTATTGTAATCACCTCATCTAATAGCGGTTAAGATGTGTAAATATATGCTGGCATAGTTTCTGTTCCCACAGAGTGGCTAAAAGTAGCGTTTGGCTACACACTTTTTTTAAATTGCTAAAATCATGGTTAAGGATTCGATTCCCGGAACGCCCGAGAACACATTATTGACTTTTATATAGATTTCCTTTCTTACAACGATGTATTGAGGGAAGCGAGACTTGGTGTTGTGTAGGTGTAAACAGTTGGTTTAGAATATACGTGTTAAACATACATAAATTTTAAATACTCCCATTAGGTCTTGTTCTTGTCTTCAGGAAGTAAACAAGGTAAGCTTACGATTGATAATACTTAATATATTATTCGATAACTATACTATAATATTTATGTAACGTATTAAGCATGTTAATAATCCTACTTACACTAGTGCATGAAAAACACTAATATGACACGCACTAACAAGCTAATAGTACAACTTATTTGTGAATTAAACACTAAGATGCACAAGCACTGACAGTCTAATAATCCCACTTATATCAGTTCATTTAAAACACTAATATGGCATCAGCGCCTTTGACAGTTTACTAAATATCCTAGATTTTTAAAAATTGTCATTGCATGAAAGTTTGTTTTCAAAATCATACCCCTTGATGGAATTGATCGATATGTCACGATAAATAGACCACTGAAGTTTGTTAAACTTTCTAGTCACGTTTTTAGAAATCTTATTTCAACTAAACTTTGTTTGAAAAAATAAACCATTCTCACCTAAGTTTGTAATAAGTTCCATTGGAAAACTTTCGACAAGTAATTTTGAATTATATTTCAATTTTTTTTTATCGCGTGGTTAGTTATAATCCTACTTCATCACAAAATAATAGTTAAAAATTAATAAGTTCATTAATTTTCAGATTTAACTTTTCTCTTAATAATAATCTAATGCTGTGTATGCAAACCAGCCCTTTTCAAATTCTGAAATATTGTATCATTAATTTATCTGTTCAAATACGTATTAAATAAATGGATTATTATTATTATTATTATTATTGGCCGTTCGAGCTATACGCACTTACGCTAATGTGTAATGGTAGGGTGATTGCGAGATGAAATGGAGGACCTACAGTTTAACGTGTGATCCGAACCACGGTGGAGGCCTGGCATTCCCCACATTCACAAGATGTCTTGTCAGAGGTGAAGGAAGGGTTTGGTGATCAGATAAATTTGTGCCGGGACCGAGGATTGAACCCCAGACCCTCAGCACAGAAGTCTGACACCTTACCCTTAGACCACCAGGTCATCTTTAACAATTATAGAATTTCTCGAAAAATAATTGTTGCTAAGCCATAGCACTTTAAAGAGTATAAAATGTTAAATTTCAGATAATTATATGATTTTATTTTTTACCAGCTACGTTAAAATCGCTACCTGCCTCCCCTTGGGCGCTTCTTGCCTGGAATGGTCATGGAATAAAGTTAGGGGGCGATTGAGATAAGTGAATTGTAATTAAATTTTAAGGGTTTTATTGAAAAAAAACTCAGATAGAGTATTGTAAAAGTATGATTTAATTTGATGATAGTCATGTCTAACGTAAGATATAGGTTAAAAGGGAGATCGTCGTGTCAGGAACGTGTCTTATCTTAGAGTAGACAAACTCAAATGTACTTGGGCGAGCGGAATATAGTTGAGATAGATTGCACCAATAAATTAAATTTCAAAAAATTAGTAGTCAATATAAAAACTTAACTCGAATCTCACCAAGCTACTAAGCATCTAATTATTTTGATTTGGCCAAAATTGCAAAAACAACAAAAATTTACTTTTAAGGTGCGGCACAAGGGAACACGAGTAGTTTTACAGTTTTTATAGCATTAAATTTTTTTGGCCAATAAAAATCAAATATTTCTCCAGTAGCAACGTAGACCTTAGTTTTATGCACATGCTAATATCAACAGATCTTGAATATATGTAGAGGGCGTCCTGGAGTTTGATCAAAACATTTTAAATTAAAAAAAGTTTTGACAAAATTCCAGGACACCCTTGACAGATATTCAAGATTTGTTGATATTAACACGTGCAGAAAACTAAACTCTTTGTTGCTACTGGAGAAACATTTGATTTATTTTGGCCAAAAAAATGTAATGCTATAAAAACTGTAAAATTACTCATGCTCCCTTCTACCACACCTTAAGATAATCCACGAGTGTGCAGGAAAGACTCGCAATAACATTTATACGTTTATTAACAACCTGTGACTCTTGTGACTGTCTGCAATACCTATTTAAGGTCTCTAAACAGAGTTTATACCAAATCATTAAATTATATGATAACCGATATTATGTGATAGAAATGGGGAAATAATTTTAGAGGTAATATACCCGCATTTGCGTGGAAGGAAAGTGTGAAATCATATAATAAATACCACCCTAAATAGTCCCGATCAGGATTCGAACCTGGATCTCGCATCCCCCACTTTCCCCCCTTTAACACGCCAGCCTAACACGAAATTAACGCGTTAGACCACTACGCAGTTTCAAACTTACTTTAAGTGTGCAAACAAGTATTACCATCAGTTTACAACACGCGAGTAATCATGTAACTGTAAATATTGTTTTTAATATACTCTATAATTTTAAAAGATTAATTTAATCTTTATTTATTTCTCTTGGCCTATTATAAAACAAATTTGCAGTTTATATTTAATATGTCAATTACAAAGAAAAAATAATTTCAAACAACATTTTAAGATGTAGTAAAATTTACAATACGCAACTACTCGGCTAATATTTCAAGCGCTTTTGATGAAAGTTTAATTAAAAATTAAAAATAATTTAAAGTTATAGGCCTAAGTGGTTCGGCTCAATGTTCGTCTCGCAGCTCCGTCCAGTGAGCTGAACCTCGTAACATCGTTTGATGTTCGTCCAAACACGGCATTCACTAGGCTGATGCGAGTATCCCGACGAACCCATTTATCCAACGTTAACGAGTCTCAGCTAGAGGTTCAGCTCACTAGTCTGGAAGATGAATAAGCTTGTGTCACGCTGTGTTACTTCACTAGACGCTACTACATTCTCCAGCTACTGCCGTGTCATATTGTGTTTAGGTAGAGGCAAATCATGTGGTAGCGTGGATTGGATTTCAACACAAAATAAATACAGCACATGCCTATACAACCACGTGGGTGCACCTTGATTCCACCGTCACATCGGGCGATTAGAGCGTTCGTTACTCGCTAGCGGCGAGAGAGTCACGTGACCATCAAGCTCGGTAGAGCCAAAAGTTGAACACGTTCTATTATAGCTACTGATCCTTTTCACTCGCCAGCGAGCGTTAGTAGACGCTATTTTTATGTCGCACTAGGCTAATCAAGTAGCGGATAGTAGATTAGCACAGTGTGACACAGCCTTGAGTCACCGCGCGAAATATGACCTCCGCTAATATATATATATATATATATTGTTAGCACCACGTCTTACACTCGTTCAGGTTATACGCACTTACGCTAATGAGTAATGATAGGGTGATTGTGAGATGAAATAAAGGACCTACAGTTTAACGTGGAATCCGAACCACGGTGGAGGCCTGGCATTCCCCACATTCACAAGATGTCTTGTCAAAGGTGAAGGAAGTGTTTGGCAATCGGATAAATCTGTGCCGAGACCGAGGATTGAACCCCGGACCCCAACACAGAAGTCCGACACCTTACCCCTAGACCACCAGGTCACCCGCCTCCGCTAATAAGTTCCAAAGAGTTAACGACATTGAACTTCAAGCACCCCACAATCTTTCGAGTTTCTGAACGCCTGTGCCTGAACTCCTGAGTCTCTCAAGCTAGACAAAGACCGACCTATTTAATTACTAGAAGGGGTCTATTACTCCTCAACGGTCTAGTCACCGATCATTCAACAGCGATTGGTTTGAAATCGTTATTATTTTATAAAGGGCACGTCTTATGACTACCGCATAAATACTGCTACCGGGAGGTTAAAGTTAGCAACCATATAAAGGTTATCAGCGCCTTTAATATTTTACACGTGTTATGAACTAAGTTTATCTGCCGGATAGTTATCTGTACAATAAATATATTTTTATGCATAAAACGCAAGGTTGGTACTATTTTTACTAGTACGCGCTTGACTAAAACCTGGCTAAAACACTCAACATTTGTTAAATAATGGAGGCTAAACAAGTCCAAGTAAACAGATGGCGTCACGTGGTTGCAGAAGCTAAGTTGTCTTGCAAGTACTAATTTCGGTTTCTGCGAAAATTTAGTCAATAGTTGGGTACAACGTTTACAGAATTTTATTTAACGTACTCACATTCAGATAAATTGTTTTTATATAAATATAACTACAAATAGCTTATCAGTTTATATAAAAGTGTGAATTAAATCTTCGAATTTTGTATAGTTATAGCCTAAGCCTGTGCCTAATAAACATTTGAACCAATATTTCAACATAAAAACAGGTTCTGGTAGGCGAAACCTCATGAAAAACAACGCGTCACTATGGTAACAACCATTTTAACTTTCAGATAAAAGTCACCAGGTACTTAAACCTCCTGATAAAAATGTGATGGATAAATACATTTTATCTGGCGAATAAATGCTATCTGGCAGTTATAAGACGCACTTTTAACTTAACAACCAGATAAAATATATTTATCTGCTAGATTAATATTTATCCAGAAGTGATGCAACAACAAGCTTACACAACACTGAAATAATTTAACACAATGTGCATGCTTTTGGAATTACTTTTATTGTTTGGAGGTAAATGTTGTTGCTGCTGACAGTTGACGGTTTACTTCAGCAATATTTACATTTCGAAATTAGTCGGACACACAAATCATCAGCAAATACTTATACATATACACTTTCAGATATTTATGTATGACATATTCAAATATTATAAAAGTGATCATATTTGGGTTTTTTTTATCATCGCGTCTCACTAACTATCTTGGCTAAACGCCTTTTTAAAAAACATAATAAGTTGTAGTAAGAAAACAATATTTAATCGTATTGTAATAATATAATTCAATGTAAAGAATATTTATAAATGTGGGTTAGAAAATATGTTTTAAATGGTACTTAGTCTAAGATCAATTGAAAATTTAAGATAACAATACTGTCTTTAATATCTAAGAGGATATAAATATTAACAAAATTTGTCAAAATCACAATAACGAGTTAATTAATAGAGATTATATTATTAAAAGTGATGTAAAAGTAATATTTTAAATGTAGGTTAGAAAAATGTTGTAAAAGATATTATTCTTAGATCAGATGACAGTAGTTAAACGTTAAAATTGTCATCTGATCTAAGAATAATATCTTTACATTAAATTCTATTATTACAATACGATTAAACGCATTTTAATAACGCAAATGTGAAGGGTTGAGTAATGTGGGTTATATAGAGAAAGTGTGCTACATTTGAATGAACTGAGAATGGGAAACAATTTAGGAAAAAAACACCTTAAATACATCCAGCCCTGATCCTAACCTAGAACTCCCCATAACCATCTCACCAGGCTATATTAGACTTGGATTAATCCGCGTGGCCACCATTACCACTGTTCATAAATCATTTAGATAACAGTTATCAAACTATTCTAAGCTGAACCTCTGTATATAACAATATTATTAATCTACTTAACGTCAAGTTTAAGTTAAGGTCTTTACCATAATATATCTGACAAAATGACTTTTCTTGTGAAGAAGTCTACAACCACTTGATGTATGAATCAACTTATAACGTAGTGACCTATATTAATCTCCTTAACCACTTTCGTAATTACTGTCTGATGGAGACCAAGCTATGCCAGCCAGTTACAGAGCAAAAACAATGCTGGATGGTAAAATAAAGATGTACCCTTTTGTCGAGAAACACCAGGAGAGTCCGTGGCCATTCTGCCATCCATCTTCAAAGTTTCTGGAGACACGTGTTTTACTTGCATGTGTGTGAGTATGAGAGGAAATATACCTTGGGGCACCATATGTATTGTGTTTTATAGGACAGCGCTGTTTTTTGGGGTGTTGGTGTTTTTCGGTGTCCTACAGAGCAGGCGGTAGTATACCCGTAGGTACTGGTTTTTAAACAAGTAGTTCAAGAAGAACTTAATTTTTAAGTTGGAGAAAATATTTTGAATTGAACAGATCTAGCAATTGAAATTTCATATTTGGGCTAGAAGCTACATTTAAAAATACTATTTTCCAAATATAGGATTTTTATGGGGAAAACAATATCATTAATACGGGCTTTTTAACAAAATCAGAATATCGCTACGTTTTACTTTTTTGTTACATATGTCTCTCAAAGATGTTTCCTGATTACCATGGATAATTTTGCTTGTGATTGATGCTGCGTATTATCATAGCTTTTGTACTCAAGCATTAGTTTAAAGTTCTTTGAACCAACAACCTTAATTTGTTTAAAATCAATATTTAAATTCTAACAAAGGTTAATTACTTAATTTATTTATGTATTTGTACAAACAGAGCTTTTCTTGACATTAATATCTGTTCATTGAAATTGACGATAAATTTAATGTTCTTTTAGGTATATACGACATTATGTAACGAGTTATTTTGAATTACCAATTTAAAAATAAATTTTAGTAGCGAAGTAATTCATGTTTCATGGTCACTATGGTCACTATAGTTTAATAGAAAGAAAAATAGCTCCATGTACAAGATTAAAGAAAGAACTAGAAGCTAAGAAAATAAGAATTAAAATTGTTTTCCAAATTTTAAAAAGAAATAAGTGCACGTTAATAATAAAATACACAAAACAGTAAGTCTATGAATAATTGTAATAAATCAGATAGAAAAATATCCAAATTCTTCAGGTTCTAGAAAATAAATAATATTTCACATGCATATATAAAGCAACGAATCAACAATCACAACCGTCTCAACACAATATTACTATTTTTTTTTGCCATGATTAAGAAGCTATAATTTCATACAGCCCTTTTAATACTCTTTCATTCTCTTAACTAATTCTCTAAATAAAGTAATCAGGGTTTCTATAAAAACAAAAGGAAAATGGACATGTCCCTACACTTTTGATTGATTGTGTTTTAGTTACTAAAGACAAATATTTCACTGCTCTTCCCAAAAAACTATGGATTGAAGAAGAAAACTGTAAGGGTACGTTACAAAATCCCACCGAACGTTTTGGGTTTGGATTCTGACTGGCTCCAATGCACGCCCTGATCTGTGACGATAAACGTGTCTTACTTATTTACGGGCACTTGGCTTTATCTTCTTCTGTTCAGGTCCGAGGTCGTACTATGCGTCTCCTACCAACGTCGTAAATAGGTTATCGTTATACAGTATTATGAAGTAAAATTAATATGACATTATAATTACGGGTTGTTATAAGTTGATTTATTGAAATACATAATTTCATAAAACATGAATAATAACTATTTTTTAAAAATCGTTATGTTGGCACAAAATTGCAGTGCCTGACGAAGTCATTAAGTCACATTTGTATTAATTGACTGAGTGAACGTGAGTAGGAGTGATTAAAGTGAAAGTGTAGGCGATGCGAGTAAAAGGAAATGTTTTTTGCAGTTTTTAAATCATTTTTTTTTCTTTTGGTACAAATATATCAAATAATTCTCCAGTAAAAACCTAAAGTTTAACTTTCTTCCCATAGTGGTATCAACAGTTCTTGAATATATCTCAAGGGTGTCCTGGAATATATTTTTAACAGCCATTTCGCTTAACAATATGTGAGTGTTTTTTTGTGTGTAACTAGTAAGTAAATTGTTTACCTGTCCAGTTAGTTAGAAAAGAACGCTAAAAGGTCGTCTTCTGGTGACAAGAGATTGAAAATATTGATAGTAAATCTGTTAGTTGCTCTCGCTTAATCTTTGCTACTGTTTGTTTCCAAAATCATCACAAACATTATTTTTATTACAAAATCCAGTGATATTTCCTTATTTTCCGGATATATTACAACAATTTTGTAAACGATTAAGTTATTTCGCGTTCTTATAAATATAACTTTAATGTGAAAAGAATAATTAAATTAACCCGCCTCGGTGGCGTAAATCGCTAACGCGCTAGTCATGTTGACCTCTACTGCTGCGGACGGGAAGATCGAGGTTCGAATCTTGGTTGGGTGAACTGGGGGTGGTTTTCCCTAAACGGGTTTCCACTCTCCCTCCACGCAAATACGGGTTCACTTCCTCTAATTCAACCTTCCCAATTCCTAATCCGTTAGCGTAATTAGTACTTAAAGCGTATAACCCCAACGGGTAGTAAGACGTGGTGCTAAAATTATTATTATTAGTTAAAATAAATTTGACAATAAAAATCCAAGTCCACGTCAATGATATTATTATTATTAGAACCGCGTTTTACTACCCGTTCGGGTTATACGCACTTACGCTAATGTGTAATGGTATGGTGATTGTGAGATGAAAAGGAGGACCTACAGTTTAACGTGGAATCCGAACTACGGTGTAGGCCTGGCATTCCCCACATTCACAAGATGTCTTGTCAGAGGTGAAGGAAGGGTTTGGTAATCAGATAAATCTGTGCCACGTCAGTGATAAATTGTCAGGATTGTTAAGAGGTAAATATAATATTCTTGAGTGTTTCTTAGTGATAAGGCTATTTTGCTGATTTAGACTATTATTGGAAATTAGTAAAAAAAAACTTTTTTATAGGAAGTTAAAAAAATAACCTTGCTTTTTGCAGATATTTCGTTACTAAAGGTAATCTGATTTATAAAGTACCAAACTATATTAAAATTAATGAAATATATAGAAAAAGACTTTTACGCAAAGACACAGGAGTATAATTCACCGCTTTGGTGGCCGCATAGTTTGAGCCGTTAGTATCGCAGTAGATTCGACTGCTGGTGACGGGATATCAAGGTTCGAATCTCGGTCGGGTGTAATGGAGATGATTTTTCCAAAAGGTTTTCTACTCTCTTCAATGAAAATGTGGGTACAGTTCCTCTAAATATAACCTTCCTAATCCCTAAAACTATTACCGTAATTAGTATATAAGCGTATAAACACAACGGGTAGTAAGACGTGTTACTAAAATAATAATATATTGTATTTGTTATTTAAAAAATAATTACTGGCCATGTTAAAAGTTGTACCTTTTGTGTGATCTAGTTCAAAATACTCATTTAGGATATTCACATTTATTTGCTCTAATGGGTTATGAAGGAGAAACAAGGAAGTCTAATAAGAAATACTAACGCATGTGCGTACAGTTTAAGTGGTAAACCGTTTAGGAAAAAGCATCTCAGTACAACTGGACAGGATTTGAGTCCCGACCTCCCTGTCATTATCAAACCAATGTATAATTCATTCACGAGCTAAGTTTACCTGGATGATAGCTCGAAATGTTAATAGAAGTAATCCCTAATATATCACTACGCCAACAGCAGACATCTATCACTTTGGATGACTGTAATGAAAACAGATGGTAATATATTAATGTGATAGTTAACCACAATGATTTAGGCCAATTCTATTTATATATTTATTTGAGGTCAGACACAAAGTTTATCTATAGTTTTATTCCCCTTTAAAAAATATCAACATCACATTCACAAAACTTCTAACGAACATAGATTCAAAATGGCGACTGACGAATTTAAACCATATGATTGAACATAACGGTAAGCAAGTTTTTTACAATGATGCGGACACGCAGTTAATGAAAATACTTTATTCAGTTAAATATTTCAAAATACATTAAAATAATCATAAAATCATGTATTGTATGTAAAATAATGATAACAATTTTCTCTTTTCCAAGTAATACGATGCCTGTATTAAAAGATATTGATCTGTGCACTATATTATGATGTTATTTGCCACCCTACCTTGTATTTCCCTATTTTTTTCTACTTTTGTGAAAAATTTCTAATTTAATTTCGCGTGAAATATTCGAAGCTCGCCGGCATGTTGCCAGCCTGACTAATGACAATGTTTACATATATTAAATTAAGTAAAAGGACGGAGGGAACAATGTAAAACATTGTTTTAAATAATTTAAATAAGAAATTTTGATTTAAGGAAGAACACTTACCTTTTATTAAGCATATTATTTTTCCTTTTAAGAAGTGTGATTGACAGTGTTTATTTCGAAGGGCGGCCATATTTGTTTTAACGCATGCCCAGTGCTATCAAACGAGTGAGTAGTGAACTTCGTGATTTGGAAGGTAAGAAGGAAGGAAGAAAAAACGAGCGCGATTTTTAATTTTGACAGAAGGAAATAGACATTTAATTCTTTATTAAAAACATTATTCTTATTCAATTGGCTATATTTAAATACTTATATTAAACCTACATTTCATTTTTATTCTCTCCCTAGGCTATAGCCAACAATTCATTTTCGCTTTTATTTACATATAGTTTGTTTTCTCTTTGGACTTGGAATAGAACATTTTTAAATTTGAAAAAAGATTAGAAGGTTTTGAGTGGAGAGAGTTCTTCCTAGTTTGGTGGTCCAAGATGGAGCCAAATGAATGTGGGCTCCCAATTTAAAGTATTTTTATAGTGGTTAAAAAGTGAAAGATTAAAGTGAAGTTAGTAAATAAAGGAAGCTAAGAGAGTGTGTAAGAGCTACAATGTTTAGGCTCATTTAAATTGTGGAAGAATTTCAAGTGAAACAAAATTTATGAAGATGGTGTTTTCAGTATGGGCTAGGTCAAACCAACTCTTCAACTTTTGATTATTGTAATCATTTCTTTTCTTTTTCCTAAATAAACCAGAACTCTTTTATTTCCAGCAGAACAGACTAATACAAAGAATTATTTAACATTTTATTTGATGTCTAATTATTAATTTTATTAATTGTATCTATATATTTTTTCTCTTCTTTTGGTCTCAACAATACTGTGCTATACTTTATTAAATTAGAATTATAATTAACCGGAATTCCATAGGTAGGATTTGGATGTGGACAAAAAGGAAACCACAATAAATTCATAAAGTGCCAACAATTGTTTTTTTTTTATATTTATTTTTATTTGTAGCCCTAATCACATTTTTCTTCAACAATACATTTTTTTTAAAATCTAAATTGTTCATGTTCTTTTTTAGTTTTAAGTTTACCCAGTGGTCTCGAGGTTGAGAGTCGTTGTGCCACTGAGTTTATAGCCGAGGTAAATGTATTGTTCCTTTTGATTATTATTTTCCCCTTAGATACCAGGGGTGGCGCCCAAAAAAAACACAAATTAAATAGATAAAGAAATATATATTTTTTTCTTTTAAAACTATTTTATTATTTTATTATTATATATCATATATATATATAAATATATATATATTTATTACTATATTACTCAAATTTAGTAACGTTCCAAAACGAAAAATAAGTACATTTAATTATGTTTAAAATATTGTTTCGAGTTGGACGAAAAGAAATTATTTAAAAAATTAAATAATATGAGAAAACTAAAGCTTACGTTATTTTAAATGTAATATATAACAGGTAATTAAAGATCTTTACATTTATAACAAAACTGTGATCTTTTACAAGTGTTGGCTGCCCAAAACCTAAACATATGATTTTCGAACTGTCATCCAGGTAAAAACCTATCGTGAACGGAATGTAACTTAAGGTCCTTGGCCCTGTCGAGTGCAAGTCTAAAACCCGTTTTGGGTGAACGGGAGGGGGAAAGCTGTGGCTTCACAGCCAAACTAATACCATAGAGAAAGGAATAACACATTTCTCTATGCTAAGACAGTGTAAGTTGACGTCAGCATCTTCCAAAATATAGTGCCTTGTTTAGATAAAACAACTTCCTTGACAAGGGTCCGATTTATGGTGGCCTTCCATTCGGCTAATCCTTTTGTTACTCGGGTACCTAGTGATCTTGAAATGTGCTGTGGTTTTACTGTCCAAGGTACCGACTGTTACAGTTATTGCAGAGTTTTTCGGCAACCAGGCGCTTTAGGTATTTTGTTTAGAGGTCATTCATACTTTAATTTTTACAGTGAAGTTAATTAATAATATGCGAGCTTTTATTAATTAACACCCAACTGATTTATTGCGTAAATAATTTAGTTATAATACAACTGTAAAAAAAAGATTTTATTCATACCGTCCCAAAATAGATCAATTTAAATGTGTGTATTTTTTTCTACCATCATAATGAAAATAGCTTCTTTATAAATTATTTATTCCCTAAAAGCTGAAACATAAATTAATTATTAATAAATATCTAAAAAACAGCTGATGTAATATTGTAATTCTCATATGAATTAATTTATATTTTCCAAATGTATTTTGGGAAATATTTCAAATTATTTCATTGATCTTACCCTGATTGATGAGTGTTTACAAGGCACACACACACACACACACACACACATTATATATATATATATAAAGGCTCTGCGAGAACTCGGATTTTGGGCTTCGAGCCGAGCTCATCCTTTAAGCTCGAGATCGAAATTGAAGGTTTTGTAGGCTCGTCATTTTCAAGCTTTCACTTGATGTATTTGATAATCAATTTTTAAAACGAAATAATAAGCATAGCCTTATTAACTGAGATAATATCGACATTTCCACTTATAAATCATTCGGTTACTTTAACTAACTATTAAGAATTAATATCAATTGTCAAATTAATAACGTAATAGAGCTCTAACACCACTTTATACCGGTAATTATATTCAATATTGTTGTCCATTTTGAATTATACCTGATTGAAGTTGTTTACTTGTATTGCCATGACAAAGCAATGAAACTAAAAATATCTAAGTAGATTTATAAATAATTGAATGATTCTTTTTACTATTTTTATCTGGTCCCTTTCTAAAATAAGAATTTATGTTAAATAAAAAATGTAATATCAAGAATATTTACATCTTGGTAAAACTTGCTTCTTGCTTCATTCCTCAACTTCACTCAATAGTAAGTGAAAATAAACTTTAGTCAAGTATTTATTCTTTTGTAGTCTATGTTTCTTTAACATTAGATAGTCGAGTTCCCCCAGGGTTTTATTCAAGGTGATGGCACCACCGTACCAGGGGTAACCTTCTATGGTTTCCAAGGCATACCATACGCACAACCCCCTATTGGAGAGCTTAGATTCAAGGTCAGTTTTTTTAGTGCATGCCACCAGGATTTGTCTACTAAACATTCTTGGTATTCTACTGGCGGTGGCGGATATATAACTGTCTTCTGACGTTCTTAGTAGTCATCCAATTTTCAAATGAGGGGGTCAAAAGGATCTGGATGCAAGTGATATTTATGTAAATATGCGGATAAGTGCAGAAATGCAAACTAGATATGCCGAACTATTGTGTGGAAAAGGGATACGGCTAAATTCCCATCGTGTGCTATTACTTAGCGGAAATTGTTTCAAACACATCCAAAAGCCGTTCTCTTCAGAGGCAAAAGGGATACAATCTCACTTGTACTCCAGTGTCACTCGGCTGATGAGTTGAATTATTAAGATAATTTAAGTTTAAATTGTGTTTGCACTAAGTATAAGCAATTCTTGCTCTAGGATCTGGCCATGGCGATGATGATCTTGGCTACTTATTTACATCAAATGTAGCCAACCAAGAATTGGAAAATAATTCTACAGAGATGACAAAAGTTCATAGACTCGTCACACTATGGACCAATTTCGCTAAGTCACAGTACGTACAAGAATGTACTCGTTAGTAAACATATTTGCCAACCACACAGTCATACATTTCAAACAAAGCAATTATAAAAATGTAACTCAATATTAAATAGTGAACATTCTTTTGATAAAAAATAATATTAAATACGTAAAATTTTATCAAAAGTAGTTAATATATTGCATTCATATAGTAAAATATAATGAAAACGTGTTAAAAAGAACACCATCCTCGTTTAGGTAAGGCATTGTTACTCTCTCAATAGACTAAACGGCATTTGACGGGGGTGGGGGTGGGGGGGTAGGTAGTTGTTGATCCCAGTCGTGTGTACTGAGGGTGGTTTTATCCTAGATGGTTTTCCACTCTCTCTCTCTCTCTCCATGCAAATGAGAATACACTTCCTCTAAATTCTCCATGTATCAGCCCTAATACATTAGCGTACATCCCGAATGAGTAGTAAGACGTTGTGCAATACTAAAACTAATTTATTATTTCAGTGTTATAAGTAATGGGATTTGAAACCGTTACCTTCGATAGATAAGTATGGGTAATAACTTATTTAAATGTTATCAACGTTGACCGCAAAAGAAAATGTATTTTGAAAATTCTAAATCTTACTTATTGTTTTGGATTGAAAAATCTAACGCTGCTTTACGTTTACACATAAGATTTTCGCTGTAGTAATTGACAACATATTGACTCTCCCAGGCCATCGGTGGCTGTAATTTCAATAATGGCTCATAGCAGCTTTGCCTTCAAATGTGATTGCATGGGACGAATCCTTAATAGCACAGTAACAGAGCAATGCCATGCTAATATAAGGGTCCCAGGTTCAAGTCCTGTACCCAGGTGCCATTTTTTAAATTTACGAATTTTGTATTAAAAGCTCACAGCATATCGATATCCTGATATATTTATTGTTTCATCACAAATACAACTCTTGAACTATGAAATATTAACTTGACCCTTGCAAATATAAAAAAGTATTTATATTTATAGAAAATTAACCATCACATGTGACATATCACCACTTAATTAAACAGTTTATCTGCTATAACCAATATCATCGCTAAGAGAACTGCAGATTTTGGAGAACATATGTATATTCATTTCACGAACAGCTTGTATAATCCTCAAGGGGAAATTGACGGCTATAAAATAAGATCAGGACAGCGCTGTTTCTCAATAGGAGCCATACAGTTACCTCAGCGATGATATTCAGTGTAGATCTATCATGTTTTATGGCGATGTATAATCACGTATTCCTTAACTCCCCTTCACTTGGTCTGTAGGCGTGCGCTCTGTGACGTTGCGGAGAGCATTGTGTGAAGCGCACGGTCGCCCAGAGGTGCTTAGATGCTTCATCTCGGGGACTCACCTTTTAGACCTGATACAGAGCTGTTCAGATGCTTCAGCTCTGGGACTCACCTTTTAGACCTGATACAGAGCTGTTCAGATACTTCAGCTCGGGGACTCGCCTTTTAGACCTGATACAGAGCTGTTCAGGTGCTTCAGCTCGGGGACTCGCCTTTTAGACCTGATACAGAGCTGTTCAGATGCTTCAGCTCGGGAACTCACCTTTTAGACCTGATACAGAGCTACTCAGGTGCTTTAGCTTTGGGACTCGCCTTTTAGACCTGATACAGAGCATTTCAGGTGCTTCAGCTCGGGGACTCGCCTTTTAGACCTGATACAGAGCTGTTCAGGTGCTTCAGCTCAGGGACTCACTTTTTAGACCTGATACAGAGCTGTTAAGATGCTTCAGCTCAGGGACTCACCTTTTAGACCTGATACAGAGCTGTTCAGATGCTTCAGCTCAGGGACTCACCTTTTAGATCTGATACAGAGCTGTTCAGATTCTTCAGCTCGGGGACTCGCCTTTTAGACCTGATACAGAGCTGTTCAGTTGCTTCAGCTCGGGGACTCGCCTTTTAGACCTGATACAGAGTGGTTTGGTATAAAACTCAGGGATCTAGGGCCGATCTTACAATGCCTCGTCAAAGTCCTTGTAACTTAACTGTTCGTAAAGTCTAACCGTTGGTTTAACTTGGCATTATGTTTTACAATACTATTTTTATGTGCTCATCAAATTACTAACAGGTGCCTTCCATTTGTATCGTTACCTTCCTAGGAGCCTTCATTAGATTTGTTTCAAAACTTTTGATTGGATTAATTTGGCCATAGCAAATATAAGCACGTCATTATTACGTCTATGAAACTGTTATGAAAAACAATTCAATCAAAAAAAGTCTAATTTATCACTCCTGTGTAAGGATATCTGCTATCTTTTATCGTATCCATCTGTCTGCTAAAATGTATTTTGAAAATCATAAAAATGAATTTTAAATTTTAGAAAAGTAGAGTAAATGTTGCTAATTGAATTAATATATAAATACAAACAAACGATTTAAAATAAACAATTCTAATTGATGTTCAATCATTTCAAGAATTTCTAAAACTGTATATTTATTTAAAATAAAACGTAAAAAAAATTCTTATTCGTTGTAATATTTCAGGAAATTATTTCATTCCAAGTATTTCTCTGGTCTTCGAAGTCTTGGTTTCCTTAGATCTTGTAACTCATTTTCAAAGTCATCATAATCAAACAATAAATCACCAATTTCATAATGTAAATAAATTTAACCTCACTTTAATTAATAAAGATTGCCTTAAAACCAACGTTGTTAACGTGTACGTTATGTTTGCTTACCGGAAGGTAGATCTCGCCTTAACTCTACAAGCACTTTTACGTAGACATATGTGCTAACCAAACATTGTAAATCAGAAATATTGGTTGTTATCACTTAACCTTATGTTAAGCCCTAACGAATAGAATGTGACATTGTAAGATTGGGCCTAAAATTAACAAACAGATATTAGGTTTATAAGGACATAAATGAGGCTACCGACCAGTCTATCAATATGTAGCTGGGAAGGGGAGGGGGCAAAACGATTATAAACGTGACGAACTAATGGTTAAAACATTAGAGTTTCAAATCCAACAAAGTGCATTGTGTTGTTAACAGAGACTTGGGTGAAGATCTAAACCTCACTTGGTACCCTTTTGGGGAGTCTAAACAAACCTACTTGGACATCAACACTGATCTGAGTGTCCGGAGCTGGTTGGACCTACATCCAGAAAGGAGAGAATTCTGGGACGCCCTGTATATCGAGGTGGACAACTGATCGAACTTGCACAAATAAATGATATATTAATTAATACTTTTTAAAGTTATAAGTTAATCCACTACAAGATATAAATATATGACACTTTTACTAATGTATTGTGCAAAGAAAATATAGATATGTCCCTGATTTAATGTTGTTGATTTGTGTAGCTTCTTGAAGACTGATGCCAAACCTTTTATTTATTCCAAAAGAAATCAATGCTCCAAGGTGAACCAACATTTACTGCGAGTCTATATGCATTCTTACTTTCTCACGAACCCTCGGAGAGATAATTATTGTCATAGTCAAAATATCGAAGTCAAGATTTTGATAAATGTTGACGTTTCATGACTCTCTTAAACTGAAAAAGTTGTTTTCATAATGCCGTCTGCCTGTCCCTGTAGAGATGTACCTTGGGCTAGAACCAAGACTATGATTGGTCTGAAATTTTATATCCAGGGATTTCATAAGGCTCCCCCGAGAAATTTTGGGAATTAGATATGTATCCCTTGAATTACATTTACAAAAACAAAAATTATCTGATACTGTACAGTCTACATCATTAATAAAATTAATAAAATCATTTTATTAATTATTAGACGTTTGAAAGTAAAATGAAATAGTTATAGTTAATATACTATTATTTTAGGGAGCATTAATATGCTACCTATATATCACTATTAGTTTTACTATATCTTTAAATCTTTAAATAATGATACAAATAAATTGTATATCTTACACAAAGAAATATTTATTATGCATTATTTAGATAAATGACTGAACTTTCATTTTAAAAAAATGAATCAATATATTAAACTTAATAAGTCACTTTCAATAACAAATCGACATTAGGTTAATAGTTTTTTGTTTATAAAATTAGACATCTACCAAGACTGTCAAAACTTTAAAACTATTATAATAATTATAACAATATAATTAACGTAGTATTGTTTTATATGAGCTAGCTCTTCGCTATAGTGTTAAATTTTCTAAAAAACTTTCGAATCATCATTCCGTTAAAACGTGATAGGGTGTTAATTATTTTTCTGCTATGTAAACTTTCATTGCCGTACATCTACGAATTGGTTTACAACAAAAATGAGGAAATTAGGCCAACATTCATAATGGAATAGGTTTTTGCATTCATTCCAGATAATAATTACCTGCCACTTGCAATGATTAATTAGCTTTTTCGTCCTCTTTCATCCGAAAAATAAACCACGTTTGTATTTTCTAGGGCTGGTATTTTAATTAAGTTAATTAGAGTTAAAATGCGATTGATTTCTTAATTGGATGTGATTATCGCAAGGGAAATTAACACCCTTTTGTTCAAATTCCACCATATTGTCTTGGTAATGTGATGATGAAAATGTAAATAAACGCCATGCAGCTAAACATATTTATGGTTTAAAAATTATGATTAAATAGAATCTTTCTTAAAATATTTTATTACCTTTCATTTTAAATATTATTCATCAAATTTAATTTACATGTGACAGATCAAATATGGTTTACTTTCTAAAATGATTAAAATGGAACCAGAATTAATAATTTATATTTATATTCCTAAATATAGGTAGTAGTAAAGTTGTAGTTTAGATAGGCTATCTGTGATGTATTTGAATCTATTTATCTAGATTAATAAAATGAAGTTTGTCTGCGATATTCACTAGTTACTGGGAGCGATGGTGATCAAATCACTGTCAGTGATTAGTCACGCATCTCTTTCTACCTGAAGCAATTTTGCTCGCAGAGTTTATCACCCCGCCTAGAACAGTATCCAATAGAATAGCCATCACGTACCAACCATTCCACCTTCTTATCACTATTTCTCTAGATCTCTCTTCAACCAGTCTTATCACCCTTCAAACTAGCACCTATATTCCGTTCACGATATTTTTTTACCTGGATGACAGTTCGAAAATCATATGTTTAGGTTTTGGGTTGCCAACACTTGTAAAAGATCACACAGTTTTGTTATAAATATAAAGATCTTTAATTACCTGTTATATATTACATTTTAAATAAAGTTTACTTAAATTTTCTCATACTATTTCATTTTTTTAAATCATTTCTTTTTGTCCAACTTGAAACAATATTTTAAACATAGTAAAAAGTACTTATTTTTCGTTTTAGAACGTTACTGATTTTGTGTATTATAGTGCATACATCAATACCTTTTAATACAGGCATCGCATTTACTTGGAAAAGAGAAAATTGTTGTCATTTTTTTACACACAATACATGATTTTATGATTATTTTATTGTATTTTGAAATATTTAACTGGATAGAGTATTTTCATCATTGTAAAAACTTGTTTACCGTTATGTTCAATCATATGGTTTAAATTCGTCAGTCGCCATTTTGAGGTTATGTTCGTTAGAAGTTTTTGTGAAAGTGATGTTAAGAGTTTTTTCAGGGGAATAAAACTATAGATAAACTTTATGTCCGACCTCAAATAAATATATAAATAATATTGGCCTAAATTACCGTGGTTAACTATAACATTAATATTATACCATCTGTTTTCATCACAGTAATCCAAAGTAATAGATGTCAGCTGCTGGTGTAGTGATATATTAGGGATTACGTCTAGTAACATTTCAAGCAGTCATCCAGGTAAACTTAGCTCGTGAATGCCTTATACGAACCATTCGTTTAGCCACTCACACCCTACAACATATATTTTACTCCAACCATATCGCTCATTCCATAGCTAGAGTTACATAACTCAGTAAACCAGCGGGAAGCAATCAAACTCTAAGAAAGAAACACTGTCAGCAGCATAATGAGTGACCTACTCTTAGATTTTCTTCTACGTCATATCAATTTCACTAGCTAAGAATAGCCCTTCTGTTGAACGCAACGCCAAAAAAATAAGTAGATATAGAAGGACTTCCGATCCAAAAAATATGTCCCGTTTCAAGTGGTTGTCATCGTCACTGAAGGTGACATTGTGATTCCAGAATTGGGGCGTAGTCCCAAGGAGGAGAGAGAAGAGGTAAGGTAAAGTGACAGACCATCATAGGAGATTGAGGAACTGGAATTGAAGGTGAGAAGGGGAAAGGCTTTTGATCCTGGGGAGGATTTGTGACAAAAGAGACGTTAGGGAGGAAAGCTGGAAGGTTAATCGAGGGCGGTTATTGAGAGGAGTAAAAAGACGCGGTAGGATGATAGATTAAAAAAAGGAGAAGGGAGATAATACCTTGATTTTTGATGATTATAGAACCCTGGTTTTCATCCCTCTTAGTCTTAGTAACTAACAATAAAATTGCATACTATTTTTTTAGTACCCTCTCAACTACATAAGTTTAAACAATTAATTTACTTTACCATTTCCTTTAAATGGTTATTTGAATACCTTGACTTCAAATAACCATTTCAAGAAATTGGTAAAATAAATTAATTGTTTAAACTTATGTAGTTGAGAAGGTACTAATATATATATTTATATATATATAATAGTATGCAATTTTATTGTTAGTATTATATATACACACCATAGATTTCGAGGAATTCCCATCTTTTGTGAAAACTTGGCAAAAATATTTTAAAGTATGAACCAAAATGTGATTGAACAAGTAAAGAAAACATACCGAATTATATCAATTTTGTATTCTTACTATCACAAGCATAATTATTGAAACAAAATGCCCATCATATTTTGATGTTACTATCCCATATTAAAGATAATGTAAACGAGTGTGCAATGTCCCAAAATACAGGTGTGTATGTGTAGCTCATATCCTGGGTTCAAACAATATTCTATTCATAATTCTGGTTATTTGAAATCCTGGGAGATCGGTTGACCTCAAAGATAATCCTAAAACTGTATAAGTATATAAAATATTATTATTATTATTATTAGCACCGTGTCTTATTACCCGTTCGGGTTATACGCACTTACGCTAATGTGTAATGGTAGGGTGATTGTGAGATGAAATGGAGGACCTACAGTTTAACGTGGAATCCGAACCACGGTGGAGGCCTGGTATTCCACACATTCACAAGATGTCTTGTCAGAGGTGAAGGAATGGTTTGGTGAAAGTATATAAAACAAATAAATGTGTTACAGTTATATTTTAAAAGAAAAATTAAAATATTTTCCATATTTGAGCTTAATTAAACATTTTATAAATTAATTAAATCTTTTCTCTAATTTCTCGCCATGTGCAAAGACCAATTGAACATTTGTGGGTTGTATGAAAGAAAAACCAGGACTTATAAATGTATTTAATAAATTAATCATCCAAAAACCTTTCCATAGAGATCTTAGCGGTGTCTTAGGCAATCATTCATAAGAATCTCTGGGAAGACGGATCGGATCATATGCGAGATGAAAATTCAGCCGAGAAATATGCATCTCTTGTATGAAAGTGTTTCAATCTGATTTATGATTCCAACCTTCCCTTGACAGTTTGCTTAGCGTGATATGTAAACGTATTTGACAGATATGTAACTACGGCAGACCTGGCGTCGTACCATCAATATACTTATGCTAAGAGATGGCGTAGTGCGGCTAGCAATACCATGTCCTTCGATATGTTGGCTTGGTGTAAGACTGAGCTATATCCCTGAGAACTCCGTATTGGCTATACATTATAGAAAAATGACAAACACGTAAGAGACTACTATGTAAATATCGTCTACTACGTTACAGCTTGAGATTTTTCTTATTTAAAAATAATTATTTGCATAGGATTTGAAATGAAAATATTAAAATTTTATGTTATATAATATATTTCTATAAATAAATAAAATCCATCACTTTTGTTATTAAATTATATACATTTAATGTTTATCTCCACTCACTTCGATGGCCGGATGGCCTAACGCGCTACCCTCGCAGTGTAGACTAGACTGCTGATGGAGGGGAGACGAGGTTAGAATATAATATTTTATTTAGCACCGCGTCTTACTACCCGTTCGGGTTATACGCTTTAAGTACTAATTACGCTAATAGATTAGTAATTGGGAAGGTTGAATTAGAGGAAGTGAACCCGCATTTGCGTGGAGGGAGAGTGGAAAAACATTTAGGAAAAACCATCCCCAGTTCACCCGACCGAGATTTGAACCTCGATCTCCCCGTCCTCAGCAGTCGAGCTCAACACGACAAGTGCGTTAGCCAACTACGCCACCGAGGCGGGTACGAGGTTAGAAGCTCAGTAGTGTGTACTGAGGGGGATTTTCCATAAATGTTTTTCCACTCTCCCTCTATGCAGATTCGGTCACACTTCCTATAAATATAGCCTTCCTAATCATCTATATACTTTATTTACCATAACGTATAGCTTTAGAAGATGAAGTTTCATACCAACAAAAATAATTTACAAAATATTTTAGAGTTTCAGAACATAAGCTAGGTGAAGGGATACAAGAAGTAAGTCATATAAATTTAGTGACAAATAAATATTTTATATTTCTTCAAAAATCGCAGCACTCGTTAAGAACACATGACAGATTTCCCCCCAAAGTGACTTGATATTTTAAGTTCAGAATATGAAATTAAGGCGAATGGCCCTTTTCACTTGGCGTAGAGATGTAGATCCATGGGGACAAACAGTTACCTTCAAGAATTTGTATTGTTTTTCAATTATATTTTCGGAAACGGTTTTTTCGAGAATAGAAGCATGTTTATTAATCTATACCTTTTACATATACACCTTCTATTTAATCTTAACAGTGATCAAATATAGATAGAATTGATATTTTTTAATAAAAAAACTGGTGGCTTCATAGCAAAAAATAAGAAAATGTAACAGTTAATAAATATCGATACATTATCTTAGAAGGTGTGTTGGAAAATATTAACATACAAATTTCAGTCGTTCTCGAGAAAACTGATATTTCTAAACGTATGACTTTTCCGCAAGATCTGTCCGGTAGCTAGCGCCATTCATGGTTTCCGTGATTCATCTGTTATTGTTAGCGCGGAAGGATACTTTGGTCGGCTGTGAAGTGACGCCACGCGTTTCACCCTCTCACCCGCCCACTTCCCCACAAATTAAGTTTTATACTTGCACTTGACAGGGCCAAGGGCCTTAATTAGATTATTTTAAAAGGGGGCTGTTATATAGTTTTTTTAATCGTCTCATTTGTACATTCAACTCGATGCGTATAGTTGGTAGGCTTAAGTACTCGTATGATTGATTGGTGGGAATAAATGACAGAATATTCATGTGTGAACATTCACATTTGGTTTTTCAACCTGGGATTATAGCCAGTGGAGGAGGAAACATGTGAGTTAGGGGCTACTGCCCCCTTGGAATTAATGTCCCCACCCTGTTAAAATTTCCCCCACCTCTAGATTATATTCACTCCTCTACAATATGTTTTAATATAAACCTGGATAATGGCCTTACTTCTATAAGTTTGAAAATCTCAATAATTTGATAAGGAAGGGCCAAGTAAATATTTATTATCAGATACATTTAGTTTTTAAAAGATTTTAAGAAGAAGAAAACACTAAATAGTTTCTAATAGCATCTATTTCTCTAAAAATTTACTGTGGGAAGACCAGTGTAAATAGCTTCTATAGTAGTCATATAATTTTCCCAAAAATTCCAGGCGAGGACCTATCTAAGTAGCATCTGTACCAGCTGTTTTCAACTTCTTCTTTTTTGTTCGTGGCTCACTTTCGAATAAAAGCACTTTTGATGGCACACTTGAGGAGATTCAAGCGCGAACACCAATAAAAAAGTTAAGTTTGAAATTTAAAAAAATAGATAATTAGATAATAAATGCATATAAAATATTTAAGACTTAATATTATTAATGTGTTTCAAGTTCTTAAACTAACAATAAAATCATGAACCAAGCAATAGTGATGATAATTAAAACTATCATCATTATTAATATTTTAATGTGAGAATAGAGTTTTTTTTATTAGTTATTTCGAAAAATATTCAGGCCATTAAGCGATAAGTAGACTCTCATTTTATGTATAAACTCCCTCATTTTCCCTTCCTCTTTTTCTTGAATTTGATGTCCGAAAGAATTGTGAATCTTAATTTGCAGAGATAGTTCGTTTAAACACTGATCAAAATCTGGTGGCACACCTTTGAAGGGTTCGCAGCACCGTGGTATGCCACGGCCCACAGGTTTAGAACCACTGTTTTAGGGACATCCAAATTTAAAGAGAATTATTGGAAAGACTTCAAATAGCTTGTAGATAAATCTAATTTTCAAAACAAACTTCCACAGCACACAAGACACTCACACGTACGAGCGAGGACAATGTTTATATAGTCGTTGACTTTACAAAGTTCATTGTGACATGAATGTCTGTCTGACTACTATCCCACTATAAAATTATACCACGTTTGGAAAACTTTTATATTTTATCCTCTTTTTTCCCCATGTAGAAGTGCAAATCTTGCTCGCATTTAACCCAGTGGCACGCGCGCTATTGGTTTGTCATTCCTTATCTAAGATGTCACTCTCGCAATAAACTGGTCTGACAATAATGGAGAGATCCAGGTTCTAATCCCTGTTTGGAATAATGAGGGTGTTTTTTCAAATTGGTTTATCCACCCTCTCTTCTCACAAATATAGGTACACTTCCTTTTAATTTAACCTCCCTCATCCCCATCCCATTAATGTAATTGGACCTAGAAGTAAAACGCAGAGATAAAATATTCTTAAAACATATTAATTAAAGCCATAATATAGATCGATCACGATCGTTAGAGGTCTAGTAACAAAACTAGACTTGTGAGTTGATATTCAAGAGGTGTATCGTCATAAACAAAGAATCCTTCTTAAAACCACTTGTGATTAATAGCTTCGATAAATTATACACCCTCCTAAGCCCCTCAAAGTAGCATCTGGGCGCATCCATCACGTAAAATAAAGATGTTTTTAACGTCCCGAAAGAGTTATTAAATAATTAATCCAAGTAATATATTTGAAAAAGGATATTTACTGACCTACTTTCTTAACAACTTTATGGCATTATAAACTTGAAAGCTTATTGCCAAAAGTACTCCACCTATGCCCATTTGAGGTAGTTCAATCCAGTCCCTCTCATTACACCAATCTTTTTCTGGTCCATTCTTACGTTCATCTAGGTCTTCCCATTAGGTTTGCCAGTCAGTACGCTGAACAAGGTTCTAGATTATTCCATTCGCGCTGCATGTCCTGGCCATCGTATTCTGTCAGATTTAATCATCTTAGCAATGTCTTATGATGAGCACAGAGTATTAACTAATCATTATGTAACCTCCTCCACTCCCCTGTATTTTAATCCCTTTTTTGAACTAAATATCTTCCTAAACACCTTGTTTTCGAAAACCAATTTATTTTCGTTATGTAAGGTAAAGGAGAATATTTCCCAACCATAAAGAACAACCGGTAAAACTATTGTTTTGTATGAAAAAATAGTTTTGTCTAACTTAATAGTGTAGAGAGAGAATTTAAAAATCATAGTGATCAATCGCATGAGGAAATTCTCTCCTCTTCTCCCATTAGAGAACAAGTACACTTCGTTTACCCTGTAAGGTATCAAGTATTTCTCAAACGGATCAAGCTATGGTTATATCTTACAAGTATGGCCCGTACTTTGATGACCTAAATAATATGTTTAAAAACTACCTATAAATTATATGAATATTAAAAAAAACATTACTTCAAATCTACAAAAAAAACTTAAATAATTTAAACAAAAACACATAATGAGTGCACAGGACTATATCAAACGCGCACTTTACAAATGAAAAATGAACAATATATAAATATAATAAAATCCTTGAGCTCTAGTATTCTGCTAAGCCTCACAGGCATGTATATTTTACAACCTTACAATTTATTTGTAAATATCTCACCATTTATTTTTGTTTTGGGTGAATTAAATGATGTACTTCAAAGTTCGTCCGCAGCATAGCGCGTTGTGTTTCCGTGCGTGATAAATAATACAATTTATCACAACTAAACGGAAGGAAGAACATCTGACACTGTTTAAAATTATTGAAATAATTAATTTTGAGCTATGGAAGAACACTTACCTCTTTATTAAACATATTTATCCTTCCAAGAAGTTTGATGGTGTCTTGTTTTGTTTTCGCGGTCGGCTATGATTCCAAGGTATGTGCTGGACTGTTAAACAAGTGAGTGTCTTGTCTTATAAAAGAAGCAAGACAAGAAAACGTGATGAATTTACCTTTAAAACTAGCGTGTATTTCAATTTTGACAAATGGAAATAAACATTATCATTCCTTTTAAAACATTTTTCATATTTATTAACATTTATTTTCAACCTTTATATTAAATTGCATTTTATATTTTATTTTATACCTAGTTCTAGCCAACTTTTGTATTAATGCATAAATACTCTTTGAATTTGGAAAAAAGTTTTTAATTTGATTATATTGATTTGAAATTCTAAAATTAGGATTGGAATGTGTTAGCAATGAAACAATAATAATAACCTACAATAGTTTCAATAATTGTTTTTATTGTAGTTTAAATTAGTAGATTTCAACCAGTGATCCATTTTATTTAAATTGTTCATGTTTTATATTAAGTGTTTTTTCCTTCAACTTTTAGAGATTTGTAGTACACCATTGTTGTAGGCAAGGTAGTGTAATTATTATTAACATTTCATTATCCATAAAACTTTCCCGAGCACACCCAGTGGTTTCGAGGGTTAAGAGTCGTCGTGCCCCTGTCAGAATTAGTCGAACTTTAGGCATTTTATAATAATAATTATTATTATTATTTTCTCCTAATTCCTAGGAGTGGTGCCCACCAATTATAGTTTAAACCCATAATAATATATATACATTTAATTTTAAAAATCTCGTCTTTGCCTTTTGTTGCTATATGTGGAAAATTTTTATTAGAATACAAAGTTAATGGCCAACATTATCTTTTTACTCCGATAACTGTGTTTTGAAAAAAGTTATGTTTGAAGTATTTATGCATTTATAAGTATCGAAGATATTAATTTTAAAATATACTTACTCAACATAAATGCCTAAAAATAACTTAAAATGCCTAAAAAGGACTCAAAAATGGCTTAAAATGATCTAAAAAGACCACCAAAAATCCATCCTGATAAACGCATTTCTTACAATGTCATTGTACTATTGGCCTTATAAAACGCTCAAGTGGTTCTGGTATCTGATAGCTCGCAATCTCCACAATCTCCACATGTCCATAACAGACTCATTGAAGAATGTACACAATCACTCCTGGGTTGCTCGGTGGTAAGAGCATGAGCGTACTAAGTCAAGGGTCTCAGGTTCGATGCCTGTGTCTAGGTGACGTTGTCTGCCTTTGAAGTCAGGGTCGGTCAATATAAGATATTCCACGTTGGTCAATTTACTCTTTATTCAACCAGCTTTAGTGATATAACTTTTAAACAAAAACCATCACTTCCTAAATAATTCGAAAAAATTGTTCTACAGTGTCACATAATTATTACCTTTATCTTTAAATAGTTTTTTTTGTAAATGTATCTTTTATAAATCATCGACAACTTAGGCTAATTGGCATAGTCACAAAAATGCCCTGCAGGAGTCTTCCTGCCAGGATGTAGATTAAAAATTTCCGTGGTAGCAAATATCTATCTGGAAGAGGAAACAAGAAAAATGTAAAATAAAAAGCAAATCAATGTTTTAAAGACGCAAATATTAAAGTGTGAACCACTCATTTTATTCTCTTTCTCTATTTCATACATTGACGTCTTAAGTGTGATAGCGCTTAGAGTGATTGGATGCGTCAAGTTAAGTTGCAACCCGCTAGGTAAAATAGCTTCAAAATCCCCAAGTAGGCAACGTCATTAACAAAAAAAAAAACATGATGGCATGTCATTGAAATACGACCCTACTTATAAGCTACGTCATAGTGGAAACGTAAGAGGAAATCGTTTCGTTTGTATTTATTTTATGTTTAGTGTTGCCACTACCGCCAACCACCAAGAAGACGTTGAAAAATCGCTGTTTGGATAAAGACACCACGCTACAAGACTAACGCGTGCTCAACGAGTGAAAGAACCCTCTTTGACCAATGTATGACAAACCGCGAGCTAGACTTGACGCGCGTTTTGAAAACGGCCGTGTGAAACATATACCGCACATTTTAAGTTTTAACTGTTTTGCGAACCCTGCGTTAGATAGAGAGAGCAATCTCACGGCAACGAGGCATTACTGCTCGACCCAATTGTCTTTAATACTTGTATATTACTATCTGTCCTACAGTCACATACACACACAAAATATACTTATTTAATTTTAGTGTGTTTATAGTTTAAAATTAAAATAAAAATATTACAATTTAAAACTGCACTGATTTTGGATCACCTTAAACACATGACTGTAGGAATTTATATTTACATAATTTAATAAATTAGGCTTCAAGTATTTGCCAAGCCATATGAATATCAGTTTGAATCTAAGCTTTTAGATATTTTAAATAATTATATATTAATGGTTTTAAATACATATTTATCAAATAGTTATTATAAAACTACATTGGTAGGTACGTGTATTAAACGCCAGATTTTTATGGTCTGGTTTACCAATGTCTAGGAGGTCAGGGTTCAAAATCTAGCTGTATGTAGAGATGGTGTTTATTCCTATATGGTTTCTTAATTATATCTTCTTCATACTTTATCCACTATTTTGATTAAAATATGCACGATCTGGAGGGAGAGTAAGACGCAATGAAAACACAACAGTATAGAAAATATGTATACGAATATGTTTGGGTGACCTGGCGGTTTAGGGGTAAGGTATCGAACTTTTGTGCTGGCGGACGGGGTTCAATCCCCGGTCCCGGCATAGATTTATCTGATTACCAAACCCTTCCTTCACCTCTGATAAGACATCTTGTGAATGTGGGGAATGCCAGGCCTCCACCGTGGTTCGGATTCCACGTTAAACTGTAGGTCCTTCATTTCATCTCACAATCACCCTACCATTAAACATTAGCTTAAGTGCGTATAACCCGAACGGGTAGTAAGACGCGGTGCTAATAATAATAATAATAATAATAATAATAATAATAATAATAATAATAATAATAAAATATGTTTGTATAGGCTGTGGCCCACCGCACTCCGAGTTTTTGAAACTGGCCTTCAATTAAATTGAGTTTTAGACCACTGATCTAATAAATCTTGGTTAAATAGCTTCTCGCTCTTGACTGATCTCGGAGGCTGGACGCCAGATAATTAACACCAGCACTCTGATTAGTATCATAATATTGCAAGTGTAGCTCATTTTGTGGAAAGATTATCCAATGCTGATGTACCTTACCCAGGGGACGCCCGAATGTACTAATCGTACATCCTTTCCGTGGAGGCGCTTTTTATGTCCCGATGTGATGATGGTGATGGTGAGTATGAGTGTTTGAAACTAGTGAAAACTCTCAAACCAAAATTAAGCATAATTAACGAAACCCCCGTGACAGTTGGAGTAATTTATCTTTCTGGAAAAATACCCAAGGTACCAGGAGAGAATCGAACATGGGACCCTAGGACTCGTAGTCGGATGCACTGAACACTAGACCATGAGGCCAGTTACTCTAATTATTGAAGCGAATACACATCTAGTTATGTGAGACGTTAGTTGTGAAGATATAAGGGATTTGGGAAATATAATTTAAGGGCACACGAGAAATAAATGGTACTGTTCACCGCACAAACGCTCTCCTTCTTTTATCTTAAAATATACATTTAATAAAAACTCGTAAGATTTGTGAAACTAAATAATAGATATATCTATACATTGTTGTAGAAACACTACACCACCAAAAAACTAAAGAATCAAATTCATTTTCAAAGACTTGAATTTAAAACTATTATATTTGCTTATAGCTCAGAAATGATTGGTTTTATAAAAATATATTATAAATTAAAATATTTTTATCTCAAATAATTAAGAGAATATTATGAAAACTGGAAAATTTCCCTAATATAAGATATCCTCAGAGTCAATTATATCCACTCAAATTCATTTTCATAAGAAAAATGAAAACTGTCATCTTGTTTATAATGACAAACATTGTCAGGATATAAAATTTAATCAAAAGTGTTATAACGAATTTCAAGAAAACCGATATTTTTCTCTTTTTGCCCTTCAGAAAATACCCTTATATTTAGGATTAGATGTCTAATTCCAAAAGGCTTTCGGGGAGAGGGAAAGAGGCCTTATGAATGCCCCAGTTTCCAAGTTTTAGCCCGATCTGTAAAATAGTTTCGGCTCTAGCCCACGGTACAAACAGATGGCATCGCGGAAACCACTTTTTCTGTTTGAAGGGGTCATGAAACTTCTACATTTGTCAAAATCTCTTGTTCGAGTTTTACGGTGATCACAATCATTTATCTTAGAGGTGTAGTGAGAAAGTAAAAAAAAAATATATTCGCACTACACACATTTTTTTTTAGGAAAAAGACATTTATATTTCAAACACCATAAAGATCCCTGCTTATACTTTATTTTTAAATTAATTTATATATGAAAAAACCTATACTAACCATAATTTCAAGTTTATCATAAAGGTATCATGATTGTCTAACAGATGGCAGCACTAACGCAATTTGAGTTAAAATATAACTTGGGGAAAAGTAGAAAACTGTCTTTGTCTTAGTCAATTAAATAGCAAGTGAAACGCCCCATTAGTCATCAGCACGCTGCTTAGTGAGTGAACCCAAAAACTGTGTTGTTTTTTTTTCGTTCTTACTGTATCCTCCGATGTAATAAATTTACCTGTATTCAATTCCCCTCCGTTGTATGCTGCCAACTAACAAATGAAACGCGCGTCGGTGGTTGCGTGATCTTACTCAATGGTCGGCGAAATACAACCCGTGGGTCGGATCCAGTCCACCGAATGATTTAATCTGGCCCACTAAATATTTAACAAACGATAAGTGTGTTAATAAAAATAACTAATTACTATATTATAAATATAAAGTTGAAACTTTAAGACGATATTTTTTTCGAAAATGGCATACTATTTTTTTTTAATCCCTTATGAACCGTGACCTTTCAAAAATGTTGCCAACATCTGAGCCAACACATCACTCGCATGTTAGAATGAAATGCACCGATAAATTCTTTAAATTGAAATATAAATGCAGTTCATCTACATGTTAAATGGAATTCAAGATATCTTATTTTAGAAGAGGCACATTTCTACCTCTACAGGTATGTTAGGAAACAAAATTTCCTATACTGGAACAAGGAACAAAAAAGTATTTGCATTCACGGAGGCGTCTTAAAAATATTTTTAATAAAATAGCACATTCGTATATTCTTTTATATTGTATGGTATATTTTTAACTGTAGGTGTTTTCCTTATAATCTATTCATCATCGGCAACAACATTATGATAACCATCACATTCCACCGTAATTTAAACAAGAATAATGTGTATATTCGTGTGGCCTTAACGGATATAATCATGTGGCGTGTGGAAAGTAACAATTTTACTAGGATTAGGATTAAACATAAAGAGCAGTATGGCATTCCAATGATGAAAACCATGCTCAGGATGTGATATTGGGGTAAGTATCGATTTACAACCTCCTGGAACAGAGCTGAGTGGACCATTACAATTGGACCTATAGACCGATAAGCTCAAAGGTGGATTGGGCCAAGAAAACAGTTTCCATCATAAGCTCACAAGTGGATTGGGTCACGAGATCAGTTTCCTCCATAAGTTCACAGGTGGATTGGGCCAAGAGATCAGTTTCCATCATAAGCTCACAGGTGGATTGAGTCACGAGATCAGTTTCCCTCATAATCTCACAGGTGGATTGGGCCACGAGATCAGTTTCCCCCTTAATCTCACAGGTGGATTGGGCCACGAGATCAGTTTCCCCCATAAGCTCACAGGTAAATTGGGCCAAGACATCAGTTTCCCCCATAAGCTCACAGGTGGATTGGGCCAAGTAGATCAGTTTCCCTCATAAGCTCACAGGTGGATTGGGCCAAGAGATCAGTTTCCCTCATAAGCTCACAGGTGGATTGGGCCACGAGACCAGTTTCCCCCATAAGCTCACAGTTGGATTGGGCCACGAGATCAATTTCCTCCATAATCTCACAGGTGGATTGGGCCACATTCGTTGACCAGGAGGATTATAAAAGATATAGATCTATTAACTAATTAACATTTAAGTTGGGCCATGCGCACCTGTTTTGAGACCATGTGGTGCAAAACATATATTTTTATACGTTTTTAAATTTATTCTGTGAGACGCAAAAGAATATACGTGTTGTCATAGTAAGCCTAGTACGAAAATAGCTATAATTTTTGCTGCGATTTTAAATACAATGTTCACGCAACTTTAAAAATAAAATCAAACATTGGCTATTTATAAACTACTTTCAAATTGTTCAAATTTATAAAAATAAAAAATATACTTATGTATATCATGAAAAATAATTCGCAGCTATCCATGGTGATTTAATTCTCAAATATCATACAAAAAAAAGGCAAATTTTCTAAAATTTATTATAAGTAAACCACCTTAATTTATTTTTGAAAACTATGTACTATTATTTATCATGTAAATAAATAGTCCCCATATAACAATTTTGTACAAAATGGTTAAAGATTTTTTAATCAATTTTTAAAAACCAGAGATCAGTACACTTTATATAAAATATTTTTTACACCAAAAACAAGTCTGTTCAATGCAGGAATTGTTTTCTGAAAGGCCTTTTTCCCTATCAGAAATATATTATATAGTAGGATATTGGTAGGAAAAATGACCTTTCAGAGAGTAATTCCTATCGTTAATGGAATATATACAGTGATATTTTTCAGGTCAAACACTTCCCAGATACCCATTTGGAACAAATCGTTGCAGCTGTTTTTTTCATTATTTCAATTTTTTTTAAATTTCCCTTCATTATACTAACCTTAAACGAATGTTTACCTATAGAACAATGATATCTTGTTATTTGTCATGTAAAACCAATCCTAGAAATATATTTTTAACCCAATCGTTTAAGCAATTTTTTTTAAAAAAGTATTACTATTCCAATACATCACTCATTGGTAAACTAGCCTTAATTTTAGAGCTAGGATCACAATTTTTTTTAGAAGTCCTGGTACAGACAGACATGGGGGCAGATTGAATAAATAACCCAATTCATGTTGGGGCTCACACAGAAGGTTCATCATTATCTTGAGATGGATTTTTTTTAACGATTACAGTATTTTCTTTTTAACTTTAACCCCTTTTATCTGAAAACATAATGTCTATGTGTGGCCCCTTCTTCTCACTATCACCTCAATTTTATTTAATGAAAAACCATATTTAACTATCACAAAAAGTCACTCACCTTCAACAGTCAATAATACTTCTTTTTTATTCATCGGCAGTTTCGGAATAGCATCACGCCTGACTACGTAAATGTAATTTCGTACCAATGCAATATCATGAGCTGTGATATCTTCTGCATGATATTTTGCCAACTCAGAATGGATGAGTTTTGATGGTCTTTCACATAAATTTTCCTTAGCTCTTCGCTTTACACCATTGCTTATGGTTTTTCGATTTATATTTTTCACCACTTTGTGACTATTATTTGAATCACCATCGATTATTGCATTACTGCCTAAGTTGTCCGTGTACACTTTTGTTGAACAATTTTTATTTGCACATCTCCAGAGAACTTTACCATCGGTATCAGCGTGAGCCATTTCAAATTTGTTCCTTTCTATGACAAGCAATTTGTTTGCCCCTTTCACTCCACATAAACGAACCTTCCATGTTTCAATCACTGGAACACTACACAAAGTGATTTCTATAGTTTGGATAGGTGACCTGGTGGTTTAGGGGTAAGGTGTCAGATGCCTGTTCTGGGTGTCCATGGTTCAATCCTAGGTCCCAGTACAGATTTATCTGATTACCAAACTCTTTCTTCACCACTGACAAGACGTGTATTAATCACAACTTGTGAATGTGTGGAAGGACGGGCCTCCGCCGTGGTTTGGATCCCACGTTAAACTATATGTCCTCCATTTCATCTCCCAATCACCCTACCATTACACATTAGCGTAATAGTACGTCTGGTACATAGCAAATAAAGCCAAAAAGCTGCACTTTTTGATTGGAATATGCCACTTTCTATAGTCATATGTAATTGGAAAAGATACCTTTTCAGATAGGGAGCCACATGAAAGTCCGTGCAGGACACCAAAATGGCGGCCATTTATAGCCGCCATTTTAGTGTTCTTAATTCCATGGTATCTCAGCTTCTAATATTCCGATTTAAGTTTTTTTTAAAGCTCTTGCTAAGAAGAAACTAATTGGTTATAATATATTTATCTCTAAGCTTTAAGTTTTCTCCACAATTTAGGCATTTATGAAGATTTCACTTTTCTCACAAATTTCATTGCTAACTATCTTTTTTATTGTCCATAATATCTCCTTTGTAGGTGATATAAAAAGAAAGACCATTATTTTTTCTTTCCATTGATACCAAGAAAATCTGTTTTAATAAACTACTTCTTGAGAAATGACTGGTCAAATGAAACTAGACTTTGGTTTTTATATTTCGTTTATTTTACTATTACAATAAGATAGTAAAATAATGTTTACAAAAATGTTTGAATAATAGAAATGCTCTTGCAAATTAACTTCTTCTGAGCAGCTTAAATGTCTCTAAATCAAGTTATCCTCTTCCTCATCTTCCGAATCATACCTTGAACAAAGTAATTATTTTCATATAAACTCTTAAAAAGTTAACAAGTAAAGAAAAGTATTTTTGACGCCTGGTATTTGAAAAAGAGTCTACATACAGAAGACGCTGGATGCAAAAATAAATATAATGATCTTGAAAGTGATGGAAATATTGAAATTTAGAAATTCTCAACTAAGCACATGCCTTTTATTGTATTTATTGCCGCATTTTTGACCTCCAGTGCAGTTCCTGCAAAGCAGCGTGCATGGAACCTTAGCCTTTGAACAGGAGCATCGTGTACGGCATTCAGAGCAACTGCACTTAACCAATTCTCTACAAGCTGCCCAAATAGAGGGCAGAGAAGACCAGACCGGCACCCACTCCCCTGCAGCTCTGGTCCATCCCCATCCTTCTGGTCCTGGAACGTTGTCTATCACTGAGCAGGCACGACCCCAGACTTGTCCTGCCTGGTATGCTGAACGGAGACAATGCTGCCTTAATGCCTCTTTAGTTGGGGGCAAGCTTGATAGACTGCGACTTTTTGAAGTAAAGAGAAGCTTTCTAACATGATTGACTGAGAAGTCTTCTCCATCTTTGTAGTAAAGCAAAACAGTAAACTTCTCCAGAACTTGAAAAGTCTCGTCAGAAATAGACTCTTTTGGTAGTGATATAGCTTGGAAGGCTTCCGTAGCTTCAGGAAATGATTTCCAGACTTTCCAGGCAGTCTGTTTCCCTTTCATGGCAAATGATGAAGTTACATCTGATCCTGTAAATGCATGGAATCCTCTCAAGGCAGTAGCTTTATCTTCACCTATACTTTCAAACATGGCATTAATGATCATGTACCTCTGAGACTTCCCAACTCCAAAGAGAATCCACATCTTCTGAAGACCAGTAACTTTGAGAATGGGGAAAAAAGAGATTGCCAGAACAACTACATCAGTATCTACTGTGCAAATAAGGATATTTTTTGCTCCATGCTCAACACTATCTTTAGCATGTAGGAAAATTCTGCTATCTGCTTCTTCCTGTTGTCTGTATTTGACTCTATCAATCAAGGTTCTTCCGAATTGAGATGAACGAATGATGCCATCAATCTCAGTAATGATGTGAACCCAATCAAACTTCAAAAGTGAATGCTCTCCAAGTAACTTGAAAAGTTCGGTCTTATTCTGATCGCAGCAGAGGAAGTTATTCCAATTTTGTGGTAACATATTTCCTTGTGATACTTGGCGACGAAGACAAAAGCCTCTCTTCTCTCTCAAAAATTTCTTCAGGCAAGTTTTTGAGTAAGTATCCCAAGAAATATGTATTATTTTTGCATGAAACCTCTCAGAATCATACAAAATCCTGTGTTTGAATTCTGTATCACAGTATTCTCCAAATGTCCGTGATGTTTTGGGTGGAAGAGCATGTACTAGTGCAGCTCCATCGTAAATTATTGTGTCGCAGAATCCTTCAAACTGTACCGGATAGATGGTTTCTTCCAGGATTTTAAGTAGCTGCGATTTCTGACCTGATTGCAGAACACCATTTGAGGAAAGAGAAGGTGGAGCGCTGGTGTTTTCATGTTCAAAAAACTTGTTCAGATCTAAGTCTCTGTTTTGACTTACAATGAAAGCCCTAGAGAAAAGCTCAACATCATTTCTCAAGTCAGAAATCATCGGGGAAGATTTTTTATTCTTTTTGGCAAATCCAAAGAACTTGGTCTCATTTTTCTACAATGGATCAAACACACTCACTTTTGCTTCCTTACTCAAACGTTCTTTCACATAGTTGCTGTACAGTTGCAACGCTTTTTCTTCTTTTCTTTAACTCGCTCTTTATCCATTATAGCCTTAGTGTCCCAAACCACAAGATCACAGGAGTTTAGCTCAAAAGGATTTCCGAATTCAAGAAAGATTCCTTTTAATGCATGTTTTTGGTCTTGAATCTTGTTATGGTAAGCAGTATATTGTTAATGGTGAACAATCCTGTCAGTGCTGTTTGTTTTGATCATTGACTCAAACTCATCCAGAATGCTGACTAATCGTGGCCCAGCCAGCATCTACTTCTTAGCATGGCTGTATCTTGCAACAGACCAACAGCACCACCATTTCCCATTATTACAGCATTGTTTTGTTCATGAGCCTGATCCACAGTGAGTGTAGAAAAGGGATTTTTTGTTTTGTGGATAACAAACTGGCCGTTGCTAGATTACTCATGTACACTGGGTGCTGTGTCTTTTAGTTCTTATAAGTCTTTTATGTGGATTGGCAACCAATGAGCATAGTGGAGATGATCCAGCAGGAAAAACCAAGGTGCTAGTTTCTTCAATATTTGGGTGAACAGTTCATAGTTACCATCCCTGATTGACCGAACAAAATATAAGACATGTATCTCCAAGTTTAACACTAAATACCAGAATCGAAATTTTGGAGAGTTTGAATGTCTTTCTTCAATCCATTATTCAAATGATACTTTTGGGTCTTCTAGTGTAAATGCATCTTTGAGCAGACTCTATAAAACAGCAGCAGTAGTCTGATGAATTGCCCTTGCTTTTGTTACATGAGTAACGTTAAGACATGCCTCTGCTCCCGCTAATAATTAAAAATATTAGCACCATCACGATAAAGGAAGTAATCTCTGCCTGAAAGTTGAGCTTTGAACTGTGGGAAGTGATCAAGAATTCTCTCGCATAAACGGGTGGTATATGTGTTTGGAAGGTCTTTACTTTTCATTCTCAGAATATTTGCAAGGCTATTTGCATATATAGTCTTTAAGTGAGCTATTTTGAATACAATCTCAGTATTATCAGATTCAGAGGGCTTGTTTTTCTCTCTTATGAAGCGTGCAACGGAAGCAAATCCCATATTCTCGCATATAGTGTTGACCTCTTCTTCTTTTACCCCAATTGATGCTCTAAGACAATTGGTCAGGTTTGTATAGCACTTCGAGTGTACTTTGCTTCCTTAGCAACCAAATCGCCACCCTCTAGGAATGCTTTAAGGTTTGTGTTATTGGTAATATCGGCACATATCTTAAGTTTATCATCTTGGAGGGAAGCAATCTTATATAGAGATTTTCGAGTAGTGCCCTTTTGATTGCATATGAAGCATATTTAATCTTTCATTTTAATAAATGATGTGGAACAAGGCATTTTTTTTCGTCTGGCTCTGATAATGTCTGTGGACTGTTCTCATGTGAATCATTTGGCAAAGAGGATGAACGTTTGCGTTTCTTTGCTCTGGCTAGTTTTGTTCTGTTGAAGTTAAGTGCACACTTTTTATGCCACTTTGCTTTACTTTTTTTTAATGTTCCTTCTATACCTTCACCCTCATTTAACTTTTGTACATCAAAACCATGGGGCAATGCACCAAGATTCTGAAATTCTGTTAAATTTTCCGAAAGCGTCTTGTAGCCAGCACCAACAAGTGCTTTTGCAGTGTGTAAGGCTGGGCAAATAGGGCCTTCATCACTAGATTCTTGACAAATGCAACATTTGTTCCAATCTATAGCACGAAGCTCAAGTGGAGATTCATAGTCATCATTTGCCAGCCACAGGCGCCTTGAAGTAATTTTGAGAATAATTCAATTCAGTCTAATCTGCAAAAATGAATGTTAAATGATTTATATGAGTATAATTTTATATTAGAATGAAAACAAATGTAAGATAAATCATACACAAATAACAAAAACAAATAAAAAACTAGACGAACACTAAAATATTTTTTTTTAATTATGAGGAAATCCTAAGACTTATATAAAAGTAAATATGATAAAAATATTTACTTAACAAGAGCTTTTAAACAAAAAAATTAAAATTAAAATCGAACCATTAGGAGCTGAGATACAGCCAATTATAGGACTCCAAAATGGCTTCCATAAATAGCCGCCATTTTGGTGTCCTGCACGGATTTTAATGTGGCTCCCTATCTGAAAAGGTCTCTTTTGACCTAATTTATGACCACAGAAAGTGGCATATTCCAATCAAAAAGTGCAGCTTTTTTTTATGTACCAGACGTACTATTAGCTATCACTGGGTGATTGTAGCGAGGGATCTTAGCTATCACCGGGTGATTGTAGCGAGGGATCTTAGCTATCACTGGGTGATTGTAGCGAGGGATCTTAGCTATCACCGGGTGATTGTATCCTAGCTATCACTGGGTGATTGTAGCGAGGGATCTTAGCTATCACCGGGTGATTGTAGCGAGGGATCTTAGCTATCACTGGGTGATTGTATCTTAGCTATCACTGGGTGATTGTAGAGAGGTATCTTAGCTATCACCGGGTGATTGTAGAGAGGTATCTTAGCTATCACTGGGTGATTGTAGAGAGGGATCTTAGCTATCATTCACAAGACGAAACTGACGATTTTGTCCACACACTCACCAATGCGAGTAAGGTACAGTTAAAATTACTTCACGTTTAACTAATTAGTATAGTAAATTAACTTGAAACTATTTTAATTATAAGTTACTTTTCATTTTAAGTACAAATAATTCTAACATAGTTTTTAAAATAAGAAGCCTAACCCGCGAAACTTTACAAAGGAACTAAACAAAAAAAAAATCGAATATGTCAGAATAGTTGATGGGTTTTCAGAAGAATGATCACCTTCTGGTCTATCTGCGAGCTAGAACTGAAACAAACCTGCAGTCTTGTCGAATACCGCATCGCTTCGAGAGCGAAAATACATCTCTGGATTTTAAGAATTCAAACTAGGTTCAATTCAGCACGCACACACACGCACACATGAAACCACTCCTCCGGGTCGAGGGAACCCCAATCCTCGAATGTCATTTGGGTACACTCACATAAAGTGTCTCGGTTCACCTATTGAGATCGCGTTTCATATCCAATAACTCTAAAAAGGGTGGGATATTTGTATGTTATTTGATAGCTCTCCGGTTTTATTTCATTCATTTATGTGAACTTTATATACCGTCTCACATTGTTTTGTTTCGTGGTCATTGTTTACAAATTTGATTAATTTATTTGGCTATCATCCGCGCTGATGGGCAAGCAGTCTTAGTTGTCAAGCTCATCTAATCTGGTTGGCTAGTGATGGGAAGGTCGGGGTTCAAATACCGGTTGGGACTACTTAGGGTGATTTTCTTGAATTGTTTTCCCCTCTTTCTTTACGCAAATTCAGGGACATTTCCTTAAATAAATACTTTGCTTATTCCTAACGCATAGCATAGTATGCGTATAGCTCAAACGGGTACTATTCTGGCAACACATCACGACACGACACTGGTTTGTTTGTATAAATTGTATGATTGTATCTATTTATATTAGCCGTGATATGTTTACAAGCAAACGCACAGGAGAATATTTTAATTCAGCTTCATCATACGGCTATTCCGAGTTAATTAGTTTAATATAGCTTGCAGTTGGGGTATTATTACTATCGTTATTATCATGTGTTCTGTCTTACGACAGGTCCATTACCTTTGTCGGTGAACTTAGGCCGCAAATGCACCCTGTCTTCTACCTCCTCCTTCAGCTCCCACCAAGTCATCCAATATTAGAATCTTACTTACTAAGCTGCTCTTTACCTCAATATTTCCTTATATGATGTCGTTCAGAATACAGTCCTCCTAAGGATGTACCGAAGAATCACATCCAAAATGGTTCTCTTCTCACCCAATCTTCTTAGGACCTCTTTAATTGTCACACTGTCCGTTCACCTGATCTTCTCAATTCTTCTCCAGTACCACATTTCAAAGCTCTTCAGATATTTCTTTTCCGTCGTTTTAAGAGTCCAAGTTTCTCCTCCGTAGATCATGATGTTCCAAATGTAGCATCTCATCAATTACTCACTCGGTTCCAAACTCAGCTTGCTGGTTGGCAGTAACCTCGTCTTGTTGGAAGCTTCCTTGGTCCTGGCGATCATTGGTGTGGTAGGCATCCTTTATCATCAGACTTTTTCAACATGTACTTGAACTTCTCGATGTTTTCCAACTTTGATTTTGGGCGGCTCTTCATTTTTTGAAATCACCATCACTCTTGACCCGTGTTGATCCCCATGCCATATCTTCTCCTTATCTCCACCAGCAGGTCCATCATTTTCTGCAACTCTTCTTTATTTTTGGCCAGCAATGCTAGATCATCTCCATATTTTACTGTGTTGATGCGTCCTCCTGTTCTGAAATTGCCACAGTGTCCCTCCAGAGCTTCTCTGACCAGCCACTCTCCACACAAGTTGAACAGACTGGGTGACAAACAACATCCTTGTCTCACTCCTCTTCCTATCTCTACGTTGTTGGTCTCTCCATCATTCAGCCTCACCTTCTATCGCTGCCCCAGGTACAGGTTTGCAATCAGAAAACTTTTCCCTCCAGTTATGCCGATCTTCAAGAGTATTACCATCAGTTTCTTCATTTCACTCTTATCTAACGTCTTTTTTCCCGTCGATGATATCAATGTAGACCTCGTCCTTGAGTCCCAACGTTCTTTTTGAAATTATTTTCAATAGCCCAATGACATTTTTGGTTCGTTTTTCTTTTCTGAATCTAAATTGGTTTTCTTCCATCACACTTTCTTTTATGTCTAAGTCGCCTGTAGATTATCTTGCCCCGATCTTCCCCACATGAGAGATGAGGCTGATGGTCCTATGAGCACTGCATTTCTTGACTAGCTTGTTTCTGACTCTTTAGAGCCACCAGGGCTACGTCTGGAAAGTCATTGGGCCATTCTCCTGTTTCGTAGATCCTATTCATAAGTCTTGTCGGTCCATTAAGCCGTCGTTATCCAGTTCCTTCAGAAGGTCAGCTGGTATGTCGTCATCTCCAGCAGCTTTCTTTCTTCTCGTATCTTTTATGATTCTTTAAAACGCTGGGTCCTTTTTTGTCTTCCTCTACCCCGTATTCTTCTTCAATCTCCGGTTCCCCTGGTCAATTTTCCTTGTCGTACAGTTTTTCTATATATATATATATTTCCAAAATTGTAAGAACCTTTTAATGATCCGTCAAAGTAATAAGTTCATCAGAAGTTATTTATGTAAAGTCGTTGTTGTTTTGTTTCAAGCATTCATTAGTTTATTCGACTAAAAAAAATTATCTGCATTTCTTGTCACGTGGGCTAAACGTCCGTCTCGTCATGTCTGCTTTTTCTAGTGACGGGGAGATCTTGGTTTGAATCCCGACTAAGTTTACTTTGTTTCTACTTTCTCACAACCCCTGAGAGCAAGAAGGTGAACGCAAAAAAATTCAAGACAATACATATCTATAAGTATGTCTACTAACGGAAAAAACACGAGCCAAAATATGTTTTGTCAGCACTAGAAATTATCTACTGTGACACACACCATATAGACATTAAATCGTCCTCCCTCCCTTCTCCCCACAGCGTCACATAGTTTATTGATGACTCCTTACTGTATAGTATAAACGTCACAATTTTAATTAGTGTACAATACCTTTCAACCCCCCCCCCCCCCCTCCCCCGTCCCATCCACTCCCTCCCCTCCCTCCCCCACCCCACTCCCACATTTCCCCC